>SNQJ01S0165661.1:6389-21066 GCA_010110895.2 Picea sitchensis | reverse complement strand
ACTTTATTATCCTAGACATGAAATCCTTTAAGTTTTTATTTTTTTGTTTTATAGCTTCTTCTTCTTCTTTCCTTCGGATCTAATCTCTCTCAATCCAGGTCTTTCCTAACAAAAGTGAAAAAGGAGTGTTGTTCTTAGAAAACTTAATGACCTCAAATTATTCTTGTGTCGATGCTCCATGAGCACTCATAAGTACATGGGTAAGTCTTCTACATAGGGTTATCAGCTTTCCTTTAAACAATCCTACTCCTCCCAGTGAAGGAACCATAGCAGGCTTTCCCAAAATTTCCCAAGTTATTTCTGTCATAATGTTCACCTATGTTTCTACATCCAATACACAGTCTATGTCGAAGTCTCCTATTCTTGTTTCTATGCACTCTTTCTCTTTTAATATCTCTGATAAACTGATGTCTCTGTGATCATTCAGTGTTTCTTTCATCTTCAATAATATAGTCTCTGATTATTTCTGGTTCTTGAGCATATTCTTAGTCTCTTGACCTTCCTCGTGGTCTTCTTGTCTCAATGTTCATCTTTTCAACTTTAGCAATCATTCTAGGAAAATCTAAAACTTCATGTCCAGTATCCTTACAACAAAGGAAAATAGGACCTCAACCAAGGCATTCCTTAGCAAGATGTCTCGGTCTTCTACAATTATAACAAAGACTCAATCCTCTCTTTCTCTTGAATGATCCCCAACCCTTCATGTACTGTGCACTAGGATCATAGTGATGAACCTCCAAAAAAATATTTCTAGGATCCTGCATCCACTTGTTAGTCCAAAAATTCTTTCTATGCATATGGATAACATATCTTTCACCATTTATTTCAGATTTATTCACATCAAATCTTCTTTCTTCTAGTTGTGCCCTAGTTTTTAGACTAGGGTAAATCTATCAAACATACCTAGATCCATTCTTTCAAAACAAAATTTCCACTTATCTTACCTTTATCAGAGCATGAAGCTTTAATATCTTGCCTCTTTTCTTCATATATGAGTTTCTTTATTAGCACAAGATTAACAACTCAGAGTAGAGTATTGCTTTCCCGCGACAGCAAATCTACACATAGAGCTTTCTTCTTTTCTTTAGTTCACATCAATCACAGTTCGAGGTCCAGCAGCGGAACTATTTGTTGGCACAGGGTTAGAACCGGGGTTCAACGCTTCAATAGCACCAAAAAAACCCTAACTTCTGACCCTTTCAGCAACTGCAGCGGAATGAGAGTCTCACGAGGTAGAGGTAGAATTGGGTTTACTTGAGACTCGAAATGTCTACAATAACCTAGTTGGGACACAAATCTATGATTACAATACTTAAAAGCATAGAAGTTAGCATTCATTAGCATTTAACCCTTAATCACATCGGGTAAAACCCTAATTACATAATAACTTTAACCCTTATTCACATCCCAGGTAAAACCCTAATTATAGAGCAGCGTAGTATTCAACAAGATCTAACACATCCAAGCACTTAGCACATAGAAATAGATCTGATCTAGCATTCATTCATATTACTAAGCACTAAGATACTATATCAGATGCATCTAACATACAGAAAGATGAAAGTACTAAGAATAAATCATATCAATCACACAAAGCAACCATAACATAGGATATATGTGGCTCACCCCTAATGTGGGGTTATGTCCACCAAATCTTCGTCTTCTTTATTATCTTCTTTCAATCTCTCATATGCACAGAGCCACAAAAACAACTCTGCATAGGACAAGAGATCTATGCGTACCTCTCCAGATCCTCCTTCCCTAAGCTTGGCACAACACAGATCCTCTTTTAAATCACTTGCACTCAGCTCTGCAAGTTCTCAACACACAGTATGCATAAAGCCTTTACAATCACATAGATCAACTACTTACATTGCTTTCACTTAGCATGATACCACCCTTAGCACCGCCCTACTTACATCACCTATATTTCTATTTATACATTACAAAAGGGGCCAAAGAATGGGTAAACCCATGGGCCTACATCCCATACCCATTTCATAAACCCTAAACCCAAAAATCCCATAAAAGGGGGTGATATCCTGTGATCTCCACTTCGCTTGGCGCTATGTCTTCGACCAGCCTGTCAAAGTCCCAAAATTGGTCAAACATGACCAGCGTTTCCACCAAACCTGGTCAAGGTCCAACAGACATGTCAATCAATCTATCATCAAAAGTTTCAAGTATGTTAATATATACCACATTTTTATTTACATCTAAACAAATTTTAAGGTATTCAATTGAAATTGTATTTTACCTTCTGGGACTAGAGGGTGTCTTTCCTTCATCTGTCAATTTCTTCTCTTTTGTGTCCTCAATGAAGGTCTTCCACTCCCTCTCTGGAATCATCAGAGGATTATCATACCTATAATTTTGTTTCAAGTGCCTCCTATATGTTTCTTGCGTATATTTTAAATATTGGCTAGCTGCAGCGGTGGCCAAGGTATTATTAAAAGTATATACACCAAAAAGGCTTTCTAGATGATCCATCAATTCTTTTTTGAGGTTGGAATTCTAGGAATTCCACCTCTCTCGTATGGTGGGCCCAAAAATCAGCAAATACTTATTCTCTAAGGACCTGTAAAAATCGTTTTTCTTTACATGCAAAATGATTATATGATTATTAATTTAAAAATAAAAATTTAGATGATTTATATTTGTCTACATAGAGAACATGAAAAAAAAAAAAAACATTAAATTACCTAGGACTTTAACCTGCTTTAATTGAATCCCTTCCTCGTTGACCATAAAGGTGCCCTTAAGGGTCCCTATGTTGGTCATGCATCTTGATTTAGGAAAATCAACCATATAGTTTGTCAAATCATCGGCCTCATATCCGTCACCACCTCCAGAGCCTACCTGTGTGGCCGCTTCCTTGGTGGGCATGTCGTGGCTCCCACCTAATGGTGTGGAAGGTGGAGATCTGAATAGATGCATACTGGAAGTTATACGAGGGCCTGCGTTGGGACCCTATGGTGTATGTGCATCACCACTACTACCGATACCATGCATGTTGGTGTCAACAGGATCCAAAATTTTCTATATAAGAAAGAAAATATTTTTTCGTTTAGATAATGTAAAAGTTAAAAATCAAGCTTTCATAATTGATCTTATGACATAAAAATAAAACAACTTGAAATTATGGTTATTACATTATATGTCTTAAGCCTTGTCACAACTTCTCTGATCCTTTCTTCAACCTCGGGAGTTTGATCTAGAATATCTAACAAGTGAGCTAGTTCCTTGTTTCCTTTATTGATATTTTTCCTTATTAAAACCATAGGGTCAAAGGATTCATACAAATCCCTTTCTCCGAGTGAATCATCATCAGCATCATGTCTCGTCGACTACATATTCGACAAAATAAATGATAATTCAGTTATGTAAACAAATAAAATAATTGGTCGCCACAGAAATAAAATGCACATTAAATGCAATTCAAAAATTGTTGTCCATTTACCTATTCTGAGGCCGCTATTGATTAACCACAATCATCATGCCACATTACAATAAAATTAGAACCGTGATCATTATCATGAGAAATAAATTCAAATGTATGAGAAATTCAAATGTTGATAACAAAATTAGAACATAATGAAAATCATAAAATATGAGAGTCATTGCTTACAGGTTGGGTAAATTAGTATATGTACCACCTCCATAATATCAACATTTGTATATTTTCTATTCAAATTGTAATCAATCAATATCTCTTCCCATGTAGCTATTGATTTTATTGCACATATGAATACATGGTTTCCTTCACGCCCCTCAAATACACAATTGGGTCGCTTATTTGTGTTCGTGGGTCATGTATTGTTTATAAACCCTGCAATATTCCTCATTGATTTTGGCATTCCGTCAATGTAGATAGTTTCTCCTTTATTTTGATCATTGTCTTTTAGTTGTATATAATCTGCAGCCAAGCCATAGCTTCAGATACTTTTTGTATAATGGACTATATGTATCCAATCTTTGTAGATATAACATGGTCCGGCATACTCCATCAGTCTAGTTAAATCGTCGTAACAGACCTTTATGTCATCCATGGAAAATAGCCCCAAACCATGTAATGATGATGGAGCAATCTGGTATATCCTTTCGTTTACACAAAAATCAGTGTTTATTTCAGGAAGACCCTTGGGTACCCATTGTTTCACTATATGTTTGTACCTCAATGGCACCTCGATGTCATCTATGTTCTCATGATCATAAGAACATGATCCCCCTTTCACAAGAAAAAATTCCATGTGTTTATGGAATTTTCTTCTGATCTTCTCACCTCTAGTTGATATCTACCTATTAGACCTACTAGATGTCTCACTTTCTTATATTCTACCTGAACTTCCCTCACTCAATGAAGATAGATCTGACAAATACCTATTTTCTTGTACGTCCTATAAAATCATTAATGACAGAAATAGTGAGTCGATCAATATGTAACACTAGTTCATTACTAGTATCCTATTAGTATCACAGTAACCTCATAGTGATTACCATAGTGTTACTCTTTCTAGTATCCTATTATGTTGGGAATTTTTCTCATGTAACTTTACCCTAAGATTTTTTGGACAATTTAAAGACAACTCAAATCATGATATTTTTGAAAAAAATGGACAAGAAAGATGGAACTTTAACTCAACGAAAACACTACCCTCATCGGAAATATGAACCCAAGGAGAAGAAATGGTAGAAAGGTAAAGGTAGCCTATACATGTCAAAAGGGAGAGATCAATTGAGAGTAAAGTATATTGTTAATTAACAAATATGAGAGTTGTTGTTGATTTGTATCTTCACAACTCCCAAGGTATCGTCACAACACCTAAGTTCCTTCACAACTCTCGATGCAATCTTACAACTCTCGAGGCATTGGTTAGAATGGCATAAGCAGTTTGGGGATATTCTTCATGCACATGGACCTCTCATACCATGCCACATTACAAATATTAGAGTGGAAACTATTAACCCATGCCTCTATTAACCCACAAGACTAGAAACCATGATATTTTATAGACATTCTCCCAAATTCATGTAGAGAGGTAGAATAAATAAGGATCTACTTGCAATATACAGATTAGATATCCACTAATTCCATTGATTGACCACTTGTTGGTTTATCACCTATATTCAATGAATACAACACGAAGAGACTCTTTCCTATGGTCTTCTAATGCAATATTTCGAATAAATTTATATATTTAGATAATAATTAGTTATTTAGAAATTATTCAGGAAGGCCATCTCTAGAAAAGATGTAGATAACCTTCAAGTTGGGGACAAATCATATATGCTTATATAGAAAACAACTTATGTATGGGTGCTTTTTGGCTTTGCGATGTACTAATATTGGTGTCCATGCATCTTTATTCATAATGAAATATATCATGCATTTTCAAAAATTGAAGTTTAAATTTTTTGTTAGAGTAAAAATCTTGGATCCTTGCCTTGGATGCGCTTCTATCCACCATTAATTAATGATTTCATTGATATTTGGATGTGATATCCACATATTTTCAACCTTAAAGAGGTCGTTTGTAACCCATTTTGAGTAGTATATAATGATTTCAATAATTCTTCATATTCTAGCTTTTCTTTTTGAAGTTGCTCAGGGTGGTTTTGGGCTTCAATTTCTTTTGTCTAGCTTTCCAGCCATGGGAAAATAGTGTAGAATGTGAGGTTGCAGAGTAGGTATCTTCTACCACCTTCTTACCATTCCTTAAACACTTTCTCATGCATTTAATCTCTACTTTTATCAAATATTGGCAATAGTGCACCATTGAGACCACTTTGAGATCAAATGCTAACGGAATAACCAAACAACCAACCTAAAAAATCACCAAACAATAGGGGATCAAATTTTGTTTTGTTTTCCTCCAAGCTTATAGTTGATATGGTGGAATCAATAACAGATTTAGCACCTCTATTTTGAGAGAGAGAAGCATATGTTAGCTTTGTAGTCTAGAGTGTTATGAGCCAGGGGAATTTTATGAGCGAAAAGAAGAGGAAAATTGTGAAGGGATACATCGGGCCTCTCTTTCCAACCACGGAGCATGAAATTATTGAATCTAATAGGATAGCTAGGTAGGGGGAGTTATGTCGATATTCACAAATGAAAGTAGGAGAATCGAATGCAACCAAAGAGAAACCCAATCTTGATATAGCATAGTGACAAGTGCATAGTACACTATAGAGTGAGAAAAATACCCAAGCACAAATGCTCCACATAAGAGATGCACAAATTCTCATAAAATAATGAAATGAAAATCACAAAATAATGTCAAAGATATAGGTTCCTTTAGGCATAAATCACTTAAGAGAGATCAATAATATCACAAGGCGATGATGTACAAATGAGAGTTGTGGTGTATTTATACAAATGAGAGTTGTGGTGTATTTATACACAACTCAAGTAGGTTTCTACCCCTATGAGGGGTTGATGAGCCTACGTGTACAAGTTTGACTAGGTTGGCCTTAACCAATCCATAGTATTAAAATAAATGATAATAATTGATTAAAGGATGGTTTTATCTATGATCACAAATACATTAATGATACATATGAGTGTGTCGTGGCCACATGTGAATATTACACCAATAATTCTAACACCTCTTCTTAATTTGAACTGGGGCCATAGAGGGAAATCATTATATAACAAGATTTGTATTCCCTCCTCAATGAAGAACAAGGGTATTACGCCCCTGAACTCCACATGGCTCCCTCAAAAATCCATCAGATTCCTCAACAATATAAATCATGCTCTATAGTGACTTGAGGGAAATATCTTGGTATTTTGCAGGAATGTCAACCAACTGAGTAATAATAGTTTGAGGTGGAGTTAGAAAAGTCCCTTGATAACTCTTGGGACCAATAAGAAACTTAGTTGCATAAATAATGGTAGAGATATCCCACTTAGGTAGATGATTTGGGTGATACAGAGGGAGAGTAACTAGTAGATGGGCCTCCCAAGAAGTCATCATCATCATCATCATCATCATCATCATCATCATGGTCACCACCATTTCGAAAGTGTTTGAGAATAAATATAATATGTCGGTATTCCTGTTTCAAATCTAGATAAAGATCCACTATATCATGATCAAGATCTACCTTGCTCAAATACAAATCAAATTGTCAAACCAATTGAAGTGGAGTGGATCTATTTTCACATGTTCCCAGAAGACCAGTTCCATCGTTGGTTGGTTTAACCAAAAGAGAGAAAGTGGCAGCATGCTAAGTTTTGCCCCAAATTTATATTAATGGTAGGGTTCTTATATTTAAAACCAATTCTTTTCACTTTTATAATTAGCTTGTCCTTATTTGGGGTGGTTTTAATTAATTTTTTAGTAATACATACAAATGATTCAAGGAAATTAGTTAGATGGTAGACCCTTTGCAATTAGTCAGATGGCAGACCCTTTGCTTTAAGGTTGCTATGGCAGATGGAAAATGTTGTGCTATAAATTTCATGTCATGCATGATGGAATTTCATTTAGTCACCTTAGGTGTTGGGACTAATGCCATATTGTCCATGTCTTCATTTTAAAGATTGAAATCCATGAGACTGGCAATTGATATTTTACCCAATAGACAAGTATGAAATTTATGATGCACTTCGATGACTGGCATATTCACTTCTTTGTGTGCTCTCTACTTCAGTCAAGACATCAAATTCAATGTGGATAACATTCTTCTCTGTTTGGATACCTGGTAGCTACTCTGACATAGACTGTTGACACTGTACACAACCTTAAAAGAAATTTGAAACTATCTAGATTCTCCTAAATATGGTTCATGATACAAGTTTCTTCACCAAACCCAACAGTAGAAACCACCAAATTGTTATGGATTCAAGGTGTAAAATGAATCTCATGGAAAGAGATAGTTCTTCTCTTCTTGAAAAACTTTCAAGAATGTGAAATACAATTAAAGTTATTGTTAGATTCATGGAAAAACTTTTGACAATTAAGATGCAAATATGTTATTTTAAAGAAAGGAATTGTGTCTACCCACTTATTTCAAACATCAATAAATCAAGAGTAGTATCCATAACAATACATGGGAAAACATGAAAAATACATTATAGAAAGATTATATATTGGGATTACATCTACCAGTGGGAAAGACAAACTCCTATTGACCTATAGGTTGTGGGAAATGGAGATATTTTTTCATACATAGGCTGGAATGAATATCTGAAGAATGGGTCAAAAATTTCAACCTACATGGTTGCTCAAGGAGATTTAATCAAACCGTGGTAGATTAATAAAGGAAATGGTGCTTTTTATGGGCCCAAGATAGAAACCATTGTTTGGATGCTTTGAAAAGGAGACTTTAGTGTTCAAAAATTCATCTTGGATTTTATCTTTCCACTCAATTTTATTTATATTTCTCTATTGAATATGAAGAAAGAAGGGAAATGCGTGTCATGATACACTAGATCATATTTGGTTATGTAAAACACTTGATTGCAATACTCCATGAGAATGATGTAGGGAAATGGATTTTTTGGCTCAGTCCTAGGAAGATTTAAATATTCAAGAAGGGGTTTGGAAGGAACAACTAGCACAATACAACTATATCTTAGTTATTGATGAAGAGGAAGCACACAATGGACATAATTGAAAATCAAAGAGAAGGAAAATGACTTTAAACCAAATTTGATAGAGCTTGATGGATTTGTTGCTATACCTTTAAGCTATGTTGGATGAGGTGATATAACATCAAGGGGATGTGTTAATATGGTCTGCTCAATCAGATATGATACTGGGGATATTTGTAATACATGTCAAAATTCTATTCATTGTGGATGCATTGTTCCTATCTATTATTGACACGTCTTAATTGTTGTAGGTGTTGAATGCATTAATTATTTCAGAGTGAATGTAATCCCAAGATGTTTGAAAATAATGTGGATGGTGTCAATTCACTTTACTCATAAAATAATATAGCCTCACCTTGGGTTACTCCAACAGAACAAGAAGGATTTATAATGAGATTGGATTGTCCCCTAGAAAATTATTATTGTTTAATCTGTCGTAACAATTTTGACTTTCCTCGTAAGGAAAATTATGCTTATTGGTTTCATGGAGATTGTATACTTCCTGTCTGGAATCACGGTTTTTCTGTACAACATTGTAAGTGCCCAATTTGTCAGTGACCAATAAATCTCTTAATACCATATTATGTTGACATGATGAGCATTATGTGGATTATGTGGATTATGTTCTTTAGTTGGACGATTTCTTTCAGCTATGGCAGAGGAGAAGCAAATAAATTTCACAAATCCCCATCATGATTGCATTAAGCATTGCTCTGGGAAATCCAAGAAAAGGAGGAAACAAACTTTGGTATGAAAAATGAGGAGCTTATTGACAATGGTAAAGGGACAAAAGAGAGAATAAACAAATACAGAAAAGTATTTTCAACAACTTACCATTCTCTTTGCGAGATCTCTCTCCTGGTCAGTGCCCTCCACGAGCTCTCTCTCCCAGTGCCCTCCGTGAGCTCTCTCCCAGTGCCCTCCATGAGCTCTCTCTGACCGCGCAGCTTGTGAGCTATCTCCCTATGCCCTCCTCGAGCTCTCTCTAACCGTGAGCTCGAGCTCTCAGCTATCTCTTCTTGTGAATGGGCATGAGCATAAAAGTATTTTCATGAACGGGCATGAGCATAAAATTATTTTCATGAATGGACGTGAGTCTCCTTGTCTATCATCAAACTATACCCAAAGCCCCCAATGAATTGTACCAACATCATTTGGCATTGAACTTCCCAATCCCTATGTGCCACCTAGGTTGACACTCGATAAAAATATACCTCTAAGTGTTTATCTCAAAATATTTTGCTTCTACTTCCTCTATTCTTCTAGGTTGACCCCAATGTCTTCTACTTCCTCTATTATGCTCAAAATATCCCACTCCTTTTTTCTATCCACCTATGGAACAAAAAATCAATACAATAGGAATGAAAACCCTTATTTTCCTTGCAACTCAATGTTTAACATATCTTGATGAATATCTAAGGTTGGAGTTAGGTTTTATCATACCCTAACTCTTGATTAGGGTTAGGGTTTTAGGCCCTCTAGAATATCCTAATGAATATTTTTGAAAGTTCACATGTGGCTATCTCCATATGTGTGACTAATGAGAGTCGATGTGGCATCTGCTTGGTACTATGACAGTTGAAGCATGGGAAAACTTACAAGAGGCATAACTTATCCTAATACATTCAAATGAACATATGAAAGAGGAAAATAATACAAAGGGATTGGGAAGTTGAGGTAAATGGTTCAAAACCTACTAGAGGATGGGTGGGGTGAAATATAAATTAGTTATCCACTTTTGGATAAGTGGGCCTAAATGAATGGACCTACAATTAGAAGATTCTTTGAAGTGATAGTTTTTATATTAATTGGGCTCATCCTTGATAAAAATATCTGTTAATTACGTTAGTGGTTTGCACATGACCTTTGGAAGGATTGGATTTGAATAAAACACACATGTAGTACTTCAATAGAGGAATAATGATTTAACCTGTTATAGGGATTTTTCATTAAAAGTTGTCAAATTTTGACATCTTGCAAGATCCAACATATATGATTTGGATAGTATACCATTGTCTTTTGTAGGTAAGAACTTCATGAGGGTATCCATGATCTTTCAAAACTGGTGAAATAGAACAGGTTTCTCATGCATTATGTTGTGTGCATTCTCTCATGCTTCCCCTCTCCTACTTTTTGACTTAATGATTGATGAATTGTTCACATTTAAGTGGATTGTAACTGTTTGATTTTTATCGGATATGGTAGTTGATACATGTTTTTCCTCTCTCAACTATTCAAAATTAGAAACTATTTTTAACCCTAACTATATCTTGGATTTTGCAAGCATTCTCAACTCGAGACTCACAATTTTTCTCTCACTTCTCGCTTTATAGTTCCACACTAGTTTAGTAATGTTATTTGGTTTGATAATCATTTTCAAAATACAACTCTTTAGACATATAACATTAACCACCCAGTTCTATATTTTGAAGACTTTGCATAGTAATTTCTTGAAAGAAGCACTGAAAACCAACTTGGCAATAATATTTCACTATCTCAACCATATAGTGTTGAGTCCTTATGCTTTGTGGAAAAAAAAACATACATTTAGGGTTGAATATGTTTTAGCCTAATTAAGTGTCGTATTCTCATTCTCACTGGAAATCCATGTCACACTTCATGTACTTTTTCAAAGTATTGTAAAATATTATGACATTGTATTTGATTGTAAAATATTGTAAATGCATCCTTATTTTGTTGGTTGTGGACCTAGATAGTGTGATTTAAAATGATGATAGTTTATTATATTTAATATTTGTACATGGATGTGTTTTTGGTTCAATTTGAGACCTAAGTACGCATCAATGTCTAACAAGGGATCTATTGTACTAGTCTAGGCATTGGCATTTCAATCCCCATAGAGGGGGAGGTCTCACCAGAAGCATTTTGTCGAGACATAAAGGATTTTGTATGGGATAAAAAAATATGACTAACACAACCATTTCCTTTATTTATAACTACACTAAATAGTAATTATCATTGCATACCTCTTAACATGAAATTGCAGCCTCCTTCTACCCATTCAACTATTGAACATTACCATATAGATCATGATTTGTATAAATCTAAGTACACAACATCTATGTAATAACAATGTTTTCATTTAACACAATAGATAAAAAAAATAGAAGTAAATGACATTTCCCCCATACAATATAGAGGTAACCAAAAATTTAAAGGAGGGCCTCATTCCATTAACTTCGAGCATAATCCAGTACATACTTACATGGCATTGATTCATTCACTAAGATGCAACAGTAGTATAGGTCCAAAACATGACTCAATATCTCACATCCACTACCCACGTAATATCTATCTAATATTCAACATCCAAATAAGTCTAGGCATTTACATTTATATAGTCGTGCATGAAGGTAGGAGGAATCAATTAAACTCACAAACCCTTAGTTTAATTTTAGTTCTTCATCTATGAACTAGTTGATATATTTTCTAGATTTTTCCAAGTGCCTTCGTTCTTCCACCACTTTAGTCTTATATCACTTAAAGGTATGCCCAATATCCTATTTTCTTTCTTCCACTATCTCTAATACTCTTTATTATTGCTAGTGAACTTAATTCCAGGTGACAAAAAGTGTATCTCTCTATTTTCTAAGTTGGTACCACCATGTCCTTAATTCATCAATTCATGTCCTCAATGGCATTCCTTCATCATTTCATCCTAGTACTTTCTATCTTGAGCTATCTGAATGACCATTTCATAAATTCATCCTAGTACCTTCTACCTTGAGCCCTGGGCATATAGTAAAGTCCTAGAGCCAAAACTAGTATGACCGACTATGATGTTTGCAACTGCGACAACTATCTTCGCAAATGTGGCAAGAGAGGTGACTATGTCACAAACGTGGCAAAAGAAACGAATATGTGGAAAACGTGGCAAGAGATATGACAATGTGGCAAGAGAGACGTCAACGTGGCAATAGTGACGTTATCGGGCAATATGGAAAAAAAAAAAAAAAAATCCTCTATTTTTCGATAGTATGGCCAATTTTGTCCATAACGCCACAAATAGAACATCGGAATTTTTACAATATGTACTAGTGTCTAGGTTTACACTTTGGGGAATCTCACTTCGTGAGAACTGGGAAGTGGAGAAATCGAATTACCCGAAGTCCCGAAGGCCGAAGTTCTGAAGTCACAAGGATAAGACATGTATCACTCACATTGAGAACTCGCGTCATGAACAGTGATGTCTGCAAGAAAATGTGGTATAATCAGTTGATGACAAGTGTCGAGGTACCGTAGGTACTTTAATCATACATAAGCCACAAATCTAGGTGGCATGTGGCAGCCACTCAGGAAGTGCCATGTCAACAAGTGACGTCAGCAAGTTACGTCACTCCGGGAGTTTTTACTTCAAGAGTTTCACCACCAGCAAACCCCTTGGTCCTGAAGTCCCGAAGTCCGAAGTCTTGAAGTGGACATGAGTCATTGGATATGGACAACACTTCAAGATCATTCTCAATCGTTGAAGATTATGGACATGCGTCTTTTATTCGGGAGATTTTTAAATAGGTTGGAAGTCGTGAAGGACGAAGTCCTGAAGTACTGACAATTGTCCATCTCATCGGGAGATTAAAATGTGACCGTTGATTTTGATCAAGCACTTGCTTGGCAGAGTGCATGGTCACTGCCCATGGTCATATGGAATAAGAGAAATAAAGGTAAAATATAATACATCGCTTAAGTTGGTAATCCTGTGCTTTTACGTTATCGGTCATATGTAAATGGTTTCCAGGAAGCGCCTCAGCAGAACTATATTTTTGCATCATTTGTAAATATTTGGAATAAGTTAAATGAAATTGATCCATATATATGATTGATTAATGAAAAACATTTTCTTTAAATAGAAAGGCATTCTCGATAATATTTGGATAAATAAAAACAAACGAGATTATTGTTAAATGAAGGGGTGCGATGGTCCAAACAAAGAACACAATGTTTCATAGCTCACACCAATTGGAAGAATATATAAATGAGAAAGAGTGGTGAGAATAATGTGTCTCTGCAGTTTAGATAAGAATATCAAAACAAAATCAGAGTTCAAGAAGAAGAATTGATTGTTCTAATGGGCTTGTCAATGTCTTATTGAAGATCAAGAACAGAAGAAGACAGAGAAGCAGTTATGAAAACCAGTATTTGATATAGAAAACCTTTATGGGATTGTAGAAGATTCATTAAATATTAAATGACAGAAGCTAGAGAGCAAGAGATGAAGTTTGACTGCAAATAACTAGAAGACCATACAAGCAGAGGTTGTAGCAGACAAGTAGAATGTACATCGGTTAATGATTCTAAGAAGACTTGAAAATTTGATAGTATCTTTGTTTTTTTATTAACACCTTGAACAAAGTACAGTAAAATATTTATAAGTGTTATAACCTACATAAAGGGAGGAAGGGTGGAGCAAGGGAAAAAAGTCGAAGTCAAAAAATTTAGATCTGATAGGACTTGTGTTAATGGTTGCATGAATCAAATTCAATGAAGAGCAGTAGAGATTGAATTGCATTGTGAAATTAAGGGTGGTAGGGTGGTGCAAGGGAAGGTTGGAGCCTGCAAGGGAGTAGGTGCATCCTTGTCATTTGTAGCTGACTAAATAGCGGGTTGTATCCTCCTTCCAGTTGTAGCTGCTAAATAGGGTGTCGAAGCATCCTTTAAGTGGTAGTTGATAAACTAGGGGGTCATATCCTCCTTCCATTTGTGGCTAGTAAATAGGGTGTCGAAGCATCCTTTCAATGGTAGCTGATAAACTAGGGGGTTGTAGCCTCCTTCTAGTCATAGCTGGTAAATGGGGTGTGGAAGCATCCCTTCAGTCGTAGCTGAAGAAACTTGGGGAGAGTCTCTCCATCAAGTTGTAGCTTGAAAACAGTTTTTTAAAAGAACAATTTATTAATGAGAAAAGAGTTGGTGGTTTTCCTTGTTGGGTTCCAGGATAAAATCATGTGTTCATAAGGGTTTGTTGTTCATCATATATTGCTTAATTGAATAATTAATTTGTGTTCTTAATATTGAAGAAATTAAAAAGCAAAAGGTAGGCAATATTGATTCACCCCCCCCCCC
>SNQJ01S0165660.1:0-21066 GCA_010110895.2 Picea sitchensis | reverse complement strand
TCATCAATTAAAAATCCAATAAATATTTTAAAAACTGTGTTTTTTTTATAATGGACGACATAGTTACAAGGAGGTACTTACTATTTTTACCAATTTATAAGTAATCTTCTATTTAATTTTTATCTTACATCAATCCTAACATAGTTATCTTCTCAACTCCATCAGATCGTTTAAAAAAATTATTCTTCATGTGTCCTCTGCAATAATTCACTCAGAGTTGGAATGAAGGATGTTAGCAAATTCCAATGCGATCTGTATTTGTTTAGAACCAATAATGGCAACATCAAACTTAGTCCCTCTCTTAAATTTGAATTTATGTTAGCAAATTTCATTGGGGTCTATATTTGTTTACAATACAATAATGGCAACAACAAAGGGAGCCCCACTCTTAAATTTTAATTTGTACAGATTTTTGATATAAATTTATTATAAAAATATATAAATGAATCTTTGTAATTTTTTTAATTAAAACTAAATTTTTTTTTTTCTGAAGAAATTTATCTCAAAATTATATAAAGGTATAATTTGTTTTACAGATACGGTATCGATTCAAACCGATACAGAGAAGGAGCAACCAAAAGATAGCTTTGCAGAACTGAATAACACAAAACACTATAGAGTTGATCACTCGACAACATACCAATATCAAACTGATATAAAGTTGGAAAAGCGCAGCTTGGTAAACAAAACTGACCTTCAGACCAACTACTAACTCACAGAGCTACCCCAAATACACAATTTTCAAAGATATTTTGATAAGTAGGAAGGCTTTCTTCCCCATTTTTTCAAAAATAGAGAGACAGACTACCTTTAGGCTCCTTTAGTTCCCACTTTGACAGTGAGTATACCTCTTTATTATGCTCCCGGTAAATGTGCTAAAAACTAATTTCTTTAAAATTTTGTGTCAGTTACTTTATTTTTAATTTCCAGCCATCTGAGTTCACCGCTTGAAGTTGACCCTTTTGATTCATCTAATCAATAATGACTTTCGAATCCCCCAAAATTTGAATTTTATCAATAGCCCAAAGCGAAGCCAAGGTAAGGGTCGCCCACATACCCATTAGCTCTCCCTTTGTGTTTGTACCCGCTCCGCAGTTGATGTACCATTTGGTGACCCTCGAAGCATGTGTTTTAAAAAAAACACCCGCTTCACAGAAATCCCCAGATGATAAGGCCTCTCCATCAAAGCATGCCAACGTAAAGCCTTCGATGTGAGTAAAATCACACACTCTGTTAGGAATAGGAATTACAGTAGTTGGCTGCCAAGAGAAAGAGACAACAATCCTATGCACCACTGCGCGATAAGAGGGAGTGATATTCTCGAATAACACCTTATTCCTCTCAATCCAAATATGACGACAAGCAATGGCAGCTAGACTTACTGAAGCCAAATTTTCAAAATTCCACACATTTAAGAAATCTGAAACCGAAGATCCAGCCCAAAGGATTTTTAAATGGTAGATTTTGGACAGACGAAGCCGAACTGCTTTAGTGAATGAGCAATGGATTAAAAGATGATTGGCATCTTCATCATTGATGTTGCAGAGCCTGCACACCCCCGGGGCTACCCAACCTTTACTTTGGAGCACATCCTAGGTAAGAATTTTATCAAAAGTCACCATCCACAAAAACAATTTTATTTTTAGTTAAAGTGGCCATTTCCACAGTTTGAGAACCCAACCTTTTTCACTATGGAAATCCAACGGTTTTAAAAGAGCCTGATAAATATTTTTAATAGATATAACTCCAAAAGCATCCCCCCCAACCCAAACCAAGTTGTCTGCACCAAAATGGAGAGATAGTCCTGCGTCCCTTAAAGCATTGGTGAAACCGTCCCATTATGAAGCGAGCTGACGGATAGCCCCAAGGAAAAGCTAGTGTGCCACCGATCTAGGAAGGGAGCTACACCCATGGTCTCTCTAGCCTGGGCTAGTACCAAAATGTGGTTAAGTGACAGCTGCGATCGAAGGGGTTCTGAGAGGATATAACACTCCTCCAAACCATCAATTTTATCCACACCTATCAATATCGAATTTCCAGTTCGGGCCTTCCACCGGAGTCAATGAAATAACACCGGGATACTCTTGGTTAAGCCGCTCCAGATGCTAGAGGACTTAAACTGCTGATGGTTTGATTTTCGGAGCCAATCCACTATAGAAGAGCCCCCCAAGTATTTATCCCATGGAATCCTCTGCCAGATGTTGTTCACCGTTAGCGCCCTCCAAAGGGTGTTTTCCAGTAAATCTGTGTTGAATGTAGTTAAATTTATGAGTCCCCACCCTCCACAATGCTTTGGTCTTGCAAGGAGGTCCCATCTACAAAGATGGTAGTGATGGTTTTCCTTCTAACCACTCCACATAAAAGCTTAACTAAGCTATCGAATGCGATTTAAAATAGATTTGGGAATCACCTCCATCGACATCCAAAAGACCAATTGACTCTCCAACACTGATTTGACCAAAATTAATCTGCCTCCCAATGAGATCCACTGATTACACTAGAACACAATTTTTTTTTCTACTTTCGCCACTAACCAGCTCCAATCATCATCTTTGGTTGCTCCTGGCTTTAAAATATAACCTAAGTACTTGAAACCCAAGTTTAAATTAGCAAAGGAAAATGGTAGAATAGCTTTTAAGTGCTCAAGATCCAAATCCTCAAGCCCCCAATAGTGAACTGAAGTTTTTGAAGAATTAATGCAGAGTACAGAAACAATACAGTAGGCTCAAAGAATGTCTAAAATCAATCTCTATTCCATCGGGTCTGCCTTAGACATTACAAGGACGCCATCAACAAACATTAGATGGATGATTTTTAGATGTTCCGTAACCTTTATACCAGAAATACTCTGGTTGGCAATGCCACTGGTTAACATCAGACTTATCCCTTCCATAATCAAGATAAAAAAATATGGGGATAATGGGCAGCCTTGACGAAGCCCCCTCCATCTCTTAAAATAATTCGTCGCCTCACCATTTATCAAAACTGCAAAATTGGCACTTGTAACACAACAAATTATCCAATCTGTGAGCTTTACCCCAAATCCTATCGAGAGTAATACCACTCTGAGGTACTCCCAGTCAATACTGTCATAGGCTTTTTTGAGGTCTAATTTCAACACCATAGATTTGATATTCTTTTTTTTAATACTATGCAGAGTTTCATGGGATGAACCAATAGAATCCTGAATTCTTCTACCCTTTAAGAATCCAAGCTATTTAGAAGAAAGGCATTTTGAAAGAAATGGTTTTATCTGATTAGCAAGGATTTTTGAGATCACCTTGTAGATGAGGTTACATAAAAAAATAAGACAGTAATCATCGAAGGATTTCGGCTTGTTTACCTTCGGTATAAGGGCCAGGAAGGTCGAGTTAAGGCCTCCACAAATTTTTCCATTCCTCCTCCAATCCTCCACCATTTCAAGAAGATCTTCACCTACTAAATCAAAGAAGGAAATGAAAAATTCAGTAGTCCACCCATCAGGACCAGGGCTTCTATCTTTGTTAAACTTTACTAGAACAAACTTTATTTCCTCCAATGTAACAGGATTAAAGAGTGAATCAGCCTCGTCCTAAGTAACCATGCTAGGATATAGGCTGGAAATTCTCACCAATTCCGCATAATCTATTCTATCTTTTTCTCTAAAGAAGTCCTTGAAATGAGTAACCGCCTCCTCTTTAATCGCTTCCTGCCCAGTAATTTTGTTTTCAATACCCGAGATTACTTCCCATACATGCTTTCGATTTCTATTATAGCTTTTCATCTTGTGGAAGAATTTGGTATTAGAGTCTCCACTCTGAATCCAAGTAACCCTGTTGCATACGCGCCACGCCTCCTCCTCCCCTCGCAGGAACTTATTTCTATTAGTTTCCATCACTCTGAGATATTCATCGTCCTCTAAGGATAAGGGGCCCTCCACTAATTTAAATAACAACCTTTCAATTTTCAATTCCCAGTTATCTAAAGACATTTTTTTTTAATCGAAAATTCTTTTAGCCAAATCTTTGTTTGTAATTTAATTTCTTTAAGCTTCCATACCATTCGTTGTTGACGACTACCCTCCATCAGGAAACGGGGGTCCCTCCAAATTGTATGAACCAGGTTTTTAAAATCAACCTCCTGCAACCATAGAGTATTAAACTTGAAAGGAAACGCCTTGTACACCGGAGCATCCTCAAATTGAATAAAAATAGGTGCAAGATCAGAGATATAAGGGTATTCCACCCATGATCTAGAAAGGCCCAAAGTTGACAAAGTAGATTCGGAGATTAAGCATTTATCAAGCCTTCTGGTAATAGCATGTTGGCCAGCACGCTCGTTACGCCAAGTAGGGACCATTTTGGTTGGCTTAAGATTGACCAACTTCATGGATGAGAGTAAGTCTCTCAGGAAACGCTCAAAAGAACTTGGAGCAAATGATCCACCCCAGTTTTCTTCCCAAGAATAAATTAAATTTAAGTCACTTGCTATGATAGTATTCAAATCCACTCTTTGCAAAGGAACTCCATAAATGTTGTCGTTCTTTACACGGTCCATAAATATTGAGAAATGCCACCTTCTTTTTGGAGGAAACACATCTACCTGTTAATAAAATTCCGCCAATAATCAGGAAAGGTTTCAAATCAAAGAAATTTGGGTCCCAAGAAACCAATAAGCCTCCAAAAGTTCCTAAAGAGTTTACAGCAGTTGCAACCCAAAAAGGGACGAAGTTGGAGCAAACTTAACATAACCAACTAAACTTAACATAACCAACTATGTTATTTGAATTTGAACTTTAAACTAAAACTATCTCATATATCTTTGTAGTTGCATTTATTTTTATTGCCATTTTAAAATAATTTATAATAATTTTTTAAGCTATTTTATATAGTTAATTTTAATTAAATGAAAATTTCAGGGATTCTATGCACTCAACTTTATCCCCCTTTTTTTTTNCTATTTTATATAGATAATTTTAATTAAATGAAAATTTCAGGGATTCTACGCACTCAACTTTATTTTTATTTTTTAAATAAAGTAAAAAATTATTTAACTTTCATGCTTTGATTTTTTTTTATTTAGAGTAAAAATTCTATTTAACTTTTTTAAAAGTAGCTTTAAAAATTAATATTTATTTTTAGTATTTTATAGTTTTATATTTAATTTCACTTTTTGTTGATAGTGGTTGGGTAACATGTTTGTTATCCTCCTCTACTTGGATTCAATTTTTTTAAGTGGATATGTTAACTCTTCTAATAAACTTGATTTTTAGATTAACCTAGATTTTATGGTTAAAAAATAAAAAATTTAATATGAATTTATTTTTAATAATTTAAGGATTTACTTTTAACTTTATATTTTTAATTAAAAAAATAAATAAAAAGATTTTTTTTTTTTTTTTAAATTATTTTAAATTTAATTTTATTGTATTTTGTTTTAATAATATTAAAATTTCTAATGAAAATTCCATTTTTTTATTTTTTTTTTTTAATAGTCATGATATTTTTGAGTAATTTTTAAATATTTCATAAATCTTATATCTCATCTTAAATTTTTAATAATATTAAAATTTGTATGATTTTAATTTTGTTTTTAATAATCTAAATACTTAATTTTAATTTTTTTTTAATTGATTAAAAAAAATACAAATTTTATCAATTAATTTAATCAATGTAATTTCAATCTATCTTTAGTTGTATTCTCTTGAATCAATTAATTTCAATCTATCTTTATTATATCTTTAGTTGTATTCTCTTTTTTAATTGATTAAAAAAAATACAAATTTTATCAATTAATTTAATCAATGTCATTTCAATCTATTTTTATTATATCTTTAGTTGTATTCTATATATATTTACATTTAGTTGTGGTTCATTTATTTTACAATGTTTTTTTTAACAAAATTTGGAAAGTCATCTTATTATATTTAAGTTGATATGTAGAATACATGGCTTTTTGTCTTATTATTTTTAATGAAATTTTATTATTTTAATGAAATGTATGTCAAATTAAGATCACATCAAAAACTTTTCAATTTCACATTTAAAAGTCATTCAATTTTTTGAACTTAATATAATGTAAATGTTACATCTAAGAGTATAACCACATATAACAATATAATTTATCTGATCATAAATATATAATAGTATTGATCTGATCATAAATATATAATATTATAACAAGTAGGAACTTAATTATTTTTGTTTAAATTTCAAATTTTAGTATAACAATATTATTTATTTGATCATAGTTTATTTTGAAGTATAATGGATATGACTAATATGCTACAATTGTTATTTATTAATTTAATTTAAAAGAGTTTTAATGACTTCAACTTACATTTGTGACATTGTTAATAGTTATTAACACTTAAATCTATTCAATTCTATTTTAGTTTTTAAAAATATAAAATAGTTATTATAACTTCTTTTTTGCTTTTAGATTATATAATGATGATGATGATTAAGGTCCACTAAGACTGAATTTGTCATATATAAGTAAGGCATTAATTTTACTTGTTTTTTAAAATTAGTTACTTTTTCAATATATTTGATTTAGTTTTTTATTTTATTTTAATTTTTTTTGTTATATATATATATATATATATATATAATTTTTCAATTTTTCTTTTTAATATATATTTCAGAAAAAATGGAAAAATTTAAAATTAAATAAATAAATAATTCATTTTTTTTTTTTAAAGGAAAATGTTTTTTTATTATTTTTTTATTAAGGTATTATTTTTTTCAAATTGTTTTTTAGATTAGTTTTAAAAAGGTTTTAGTTGAAAGTACATTCAAGTGTTTTTTTTTTCTAAATTTTTCTTTTTAATTATTTTTAAATTATGGAATGTTGTTTTTCTTTTCTTTCTTTGGTTTGGGGATTGCTTTTAAGGTTTTGGTGGAAAAGGTGTCTATTGTCAAGCCTACCATTTCAAACAAGGCATAATTTTGAGGTCTTAGTTTGCAACGGTACAAGATGACAATGCCATTATTTTAAACAACTTGTAATTTTAATCCTGAGAAAAAATGTGGTGATTCTGAGAGCACCAATTTTCTAATTGGGGGTTGATTTTGCTATATTTGATAAAAAAATATGGATTTGTTGGGATATAATTCTCCTTTTGAGGTCATAGTTCTAATTAAGTTGGTAACTATGTTTGGACCAAGGTAGTCTAGTATGTTGATATATTCAACCTTGTAGCGGAAGGATGTCTTACTCGATGCATGTTTGACTGAACTTGTTTAATTACGGTAATAAGTGTTAGGAAATGGGAGAATTTCATATTACATTCATCATCCTTTAATCACATTCATTTAGGCAGAAGGGAAGAAACTCATATGTTGAAAACACAAGAATGTAAACATCATCAACACAATGGATAGCAGCAAAAAGGTAAGTAGACTAATTATTCAATCCCCTAGTATTAATCATAATACACATCACATTCAATCCTTGCACCTAACATTGGACTAGAGGTTAGCAATCTAATAGTTGGAATAGAACGCATAAAAAACATAGTGCAGACTCATAACTCTTATCAAAATAGATCAACCAAAACCTATTGAACCCTCTATAACGTTGACTTACTACATCTTTATAGACCTACTTAGAGAGCTACACAATATCATAGATAAATCTGGAACTTCCCACTATGCCTTTGAATTAAATGTGTAGGGTGTCTTGGAATATACTTGGCCTTATCTTTTTTGAATATTAAGTAACTTTTTCCTTAGGTTTATATACATACTTATGTGCATGTGCATTCAAGTCTTCAATGGATCTTCCTCCTCTACTAATATAGGGGTTGCATCTCAAATACTTGGTCAAAAAGTAGCCATGATAGAGATGAAATGTTTTTAGACACCATTTTAGAGGCTTTAGGAGGATCAATAAACCATGCTAAAACTCAAATATTCTTCTTCAACACCCCTTAAAATATCCAGGATAACATTCTCATAACTTTTGGTTTTCAAAGAGGCACTTTTCCCTCCAAGTACCTAGGGATCCCTTTGATAGAAAATTTAGGTGTGAATGTCATGTGTGAATAACACATAAGAAATTTGGAACAAAAACATAATGGAGGGACATTTCACATTCTATGTCTACTAGGGAGGGTTATCCTAAAAATTTGAGTAATTCGGTCCATGCCTCTATATATTTTCTCAACTTTCATTGCACCTACCAACATGATCAAAGACATCAAAAGCCTCCACATGTCCTTCCTATAGGTATGTTGAAAAAAGAGAAAAAATAGGCTCAAATGGATTATAATAAGACTTATTACCCAAATCTATGGGAGGCATGGGAAACAAAGACCTTCTGATCATGAGTGGGGATTTGGAAGTGAAAATTTGAAAGATATGGATGAAAGGAAGGAATGATTTATGGGGAAATGATTGAAGGATATATATTGATCTGAATTTATGAGGGGATGCAATAAAGCATAATGATATTACAAGAGACATAGTAATATAGTTAAACTCAAATTCTATTAGTGATTGTTTAGAATACAAAAGACTATAAAATGCAAAGCACACAAGATAGCTAGAATGGTGGTAGTCTATCTCCGAAGAAAGAGATGTGTTGGCTACACTCATTCATAAGAAGTTGGTTACAATGAGGCCGAAAAGGCCTTTTAACATAAATAATCAATGAGAAAAACCTTAAACATCCTAAACCCTAAATACTTAAATCAAAAGAGTTTTATCCTACAACCTTGGCGATGGTGTAAGGGCCATAGAGAAGTGGACACAACTTTTGATGGGGCCTTTTAAGGCATTATTTCTGCAAATGAAACCAAACCTTATCTCCCACCTTAAAATTATGTGGAAATTGATCTTGATCATGTTGTTGCTTGTACTTAGCATTGGATTGATGTAAAATAACATGGACCTATTCGCAGATGTCATGGATCTATTCAATGAATTTGGTGGCTTTGTAGGATTCATATCAAGAAGGGGAAGATTCTACCCATGCGAATGCAAGGGGCAGTGCTACATCAATGGTTCCAAGTGGTTGAAATCCCAGGCCTGCATGAAAAGGTTTGTAGTTGGTCGAGCTATGGAGGGATCTATTGTAGGTGTTTTGAACATAAGGACGGCTCTCTATCCATGTGCATGGATTATTAGAGTTGTACATTCACAATATATGCACGGTCATCCTATTAGCGACCTCTGTATGTTGATCAATTTAGGGGTGGAAGGAAGTGGATTTGGTGAGCTTGGTGCCAATTAGTGACCACAGGCTCGACCATAATGTACTCAAGAACATGTTGTCCATATATAATATGATGGTCTATGGTAGTACAAAGTGTACCCACACTCACTAGAAGAAGAGATTAGAAGTGTCCTTGGCTATGATACTCTTCTTGTAGGCTGTCAGAATGGCCATCTTAGATAATTGATCAACAACCACTGATGCAAAGTCATTTCCATGGTTATTTGAGGGGAGACTTGGCATGTAGTCCAATGTGATTTATTCCTTGGGCCTCTCTGAAGTAGGTATAGGGTTTTGTAATCATTACTTTTTAATGGCTCGCTTGGACATGGAGCAAGAAGTGCAAGATTTGATATAGTTATTGACATCGTGTTGAAGCTTCGACCAATATAAACAATTTTGTAGTATTTCCATTTTTTTCCACACCAAAGTGTCATGACACTTGATTATAGTGGGGTTCCTAAATCAAATTCACACGCATGCTTGAAGTAACACAAAGATGACCCATATAGCATAACAGTCCATCCTGAAGATGAAATTCAACAACAATCTTTCATATTCCCAACATTTGGTAAGTCGTAGCTAAATCAGGATCATTGTCATATATTGAGGACTACTCGAAGGTCTCATGCCTACAAGATTTGAGAACCATGGTTAGTGATGCAACTGGAGGTCGACTAAGGTATTCAACAACGTCATTGGTGCTTCCTTTATTATATTTAATGTTGAGGTCAAATTGTTGCAAGTATGCGGAACACTTTTGATGGCAGTCATTCTTAAATTTTCTTTGTGTCTGCATGAACTAAAAAGGCATGCCATCCATATGGATGTCGGTCTCCTTCCACTGGAAATAGGTTTGTACAATGGAATACATATATTTTTCATAGATGGGGTACTTATGAATGACATCTAATAGTACATCACTATGATAGGCCATCGAATGATTATTTTGAGTGAGAATGACACCAACAACATAGTCTAAAGAATTTTTATTAATCTCAAAAGGTTGTTGTAGATCAGGTAAGGCAAGCACCAAGCCTGAGTATAAACAATGTTTCATATCATCAAATTATTTATGTTGTGACCTATCCCACACAAATTAGTATTTTCAACCACCCTTGGTCACCTCAATGAGGGACCATGCAATACTAAAGAACTCCAATACAATTATTTGATAGAAGTTGGTAAGGCCCAAGAAGATTTGAAGTTCACTTAGTGTTGTCAGGGATGCTCAGTCATGAATGACTTGGATCTTGGCTAGATCCACATGCACACCATTCTCATTTAAAATATAACTGAGGTATTGTACCTTGTTCATGTTGAAGGAGAATTTCTCTAATTTATCATATATATTTTGTTGTCGTAGGGTGTCAAGGACCTGGTGAATGTGCTAAAAGTGTTATTTCCAACTCTTGTTGAAGATGATCAAGATGTCATCCAGATATACAACCAAAAAGGAATTGGTGAAAGGAAGAAAGATGTTTTCCATCAACCTCATGAAAGTTTTTTAGGCTTTTGTCGAGCCAAAGGGGATGACAAACCACTCTAAAAGGCATTGTTTAGATTTTAGATCAATCTTCCATACATTAGTCAATTCTAATGGGACTTGGTGGTAGCCAGACTTCAAATAAATCTTACTAAAGTACTTGTCTCTCTTGAGTTGGTCGAGAAGGTTATCAATTCTGGGAATTGGGTATCCATTATTGACTATAATCTTTTTCAGATCTCTTTAATCAATACAAAGTATCCAAGTCCTATCTTTCTTTTGCATCAACACACTTGGGATTTCATAGAGTGAGGAGAGTGGTTGAGTGTGCCCTTTTGAGTGTGCCCTTTTTGGAGAAGATCTTGAATATGGAACTTGATTTCAACATTTTCTAGGAGAGAGCATTAATATACCATCCCATTAGGTAAAGGTAGAGATAATATCAAATGAATTCTTGACATAACAGTGCAAAGACACCCCTATAGGTAAGGTGAATATGTGTTATTATTCTTCCATGACTTTGTCCACTTTATTCCATTGCATAGATAAACCCTTTGCATAGGCATGGTTGTGGTCATGACCTTCCATTCAGTTTGAGAGAGAATCATGAAGAGGATAAATTTCCTAGTTTGGGAGATGACCTTCCTGCACTACTTAGCCAAGAGCAAATAAATTATGGTAGGTGGAGCTAGTTCTAGTACCCTGTACCAATCTCTTCCCAAAGTAAAAATGACACTACAAGGTCTAGATTCGTATACAACATGATGTTTCCACATATATGACTAGCCTAAAAGAATTTCATAAAATTCAAGTGTGGAAACATCACACAATACCTCATCCTTGAATGGCTTGATGCCATACAACAGACAACACTATTGGTTTACATGGAGATCTAGTCCTTGGCTAAGCCATCGGATGTTGTATGGTTTCGGATGTGGTGTTGTCGAAAACTCCAATTGCTTGATGACTTCATATGAGATTAGGCTATTTTGGATTCCACTATAAACAATGAAATAAAGTGGAGCACCCTTGACCCACATCTATGGGTGAAAAAGGTCCTCACATTCCTATGGCTCTTCTGGTTCATTTGAATGGACCCTGGTGGTAGAGATTGTGGCAATGGGTTCTACAAGAATCATCCTCTTCCCCTTTTCTGGATCTAAATTAGAGTCAGAGCCTAGAGATGACTCCAAGTATTTAATCTCAACTAATGATGACTTCTTAGAGCAACATTCATGCAAGGGGGTGTTTTTGAATGCGCACCACTTCCCAAAGTCTTTGTTTGTATTCCCATTACCCTTCTTTTCTTATGGCTTAGGTTGGTTGTCCGGGAGATGTTAATCCTTTCTCTGTCCTTTTTTTTTTTAGGCCTGGGATGCCTTTTCTCCGCTTATTTTGTGATGCATTAAAAGATACAAACTCCTACTTATTCCTCTACTTAAATTTTTATTTCATTTTGAAACCATATAGATAAGTGGCTCTCAATGATGAGATGTCCAAAAAATCCATTTATGCTGGGATGTACCTATGTAGACCCCCACAATATTTTAAAACCAGATTATTTTCAAAGTATTTGATACCCATCTTGGTGAGAAAGGTATGGAAGGTATTCATGAATTCTGACACTATTCGGTCCCTCTCCTCATCCAGTGTGGTCCATATCATTTATTGGTTTTCTTTGTTTCCAATAGGGTAATTTTTTTCCCTAACGACATCCATAAAAGATTCCCAAGTGGGTTTTGCCTTAGCATTCTAGACTCCTCTGTGGAATTTTTCTCAAAGTAAGTCTCTCGCCAATTTTTGACATGGGGGGTAGAATTAAGGATAAAAAACATGATCTTTTCTCTATCAGAGAAATTGTGGACAAAGAAATAAACTTCTAGCATATTTAACAATTTTTCCAAAGCATATACATCTGTTTGACCTTAAAATATGGAAATATAAAAATTAACCTGTACCTTGAAAGGGGTGGTACCTCCAAAGTGGTCACTTTACAAAGACACGTCTATTGTTGTTGATATACGTTTAAGGATTTAGGAAAAATTGTCCATCATCTCGTCCCTCAAGGGTGTGAGGGATTCCTCAAGAAACAACTAAATGGGATATCCTACTCCCTAATCTCTCCTTTCTTATTCCATGGAAAGTCATCGAGGTTAGTGAGGACAGTCTTTCATAGGATCAAGTAGTTTGAGTCCCAACTCCTTATACCCTGACCTCATTGGGGACATGCATAGAGAAGAAAATAAAGAAAAGACTGCTCTAATACCACTAATATAGATTTATGAGGGGATGAAATAAAACATAGATATATTGCAACAAACACAATAATACAGTTAAACTCATATTCTATTAATTATTGTTTGGAATACAAAAAATTGTAAAATGCAAAGTACACAAGATAGCTAGAATGGTGGTAGCTTATATTTGAAGGCAGAGATGTGTCATCTACACTTGTTTGCAAGAAGTTGCTTACAATGAGGAAGAAAATGGATTTTCACATAAAGTACCAATGATAAAACCCTAAACATTCAAAATCGAAGTGCTAGAAGATGAAATGCCCAAAGGTTTGTGGGCCCCAATGTGGCTAGTTGATATGTCAACTTCTTGGGGGTGTTACTTTTACATACATTGTTCATTTAGGGCTCTTAGTAGCATTCTGGAAAGGTATATATGAGAAGTACACATTTGTAATGGTCCACCACATGCCTTTGGATATATAGTGAGTGCTTCCATGCCAAAAAACATGTCGTTTAGGACCTCAAAATGACCCTGGAAGTTCAAGACCCCAATAAAACGTAAAAAAAGTTCCATGATGGAAACTGTATTTTGGGTTATTGGAATAGGTGGGTGGCCACCGATTCCCACCTATATCATTCCTCCCCCCTTAGGAATCAATGGTCTCCATTCCATTTAGTTACCCCATTAAATAGGGAAACTTTTGCTAAACTTGACGCATGAGGAGAAAGTTTCCTCGGTGAAAAAATTTCTCTACTTTAACAACCCAATAGAGTTGGATATTCTATTGGTGGGTTCCCTTAACCTATGTTTCCATGATTCAATCAATGTTTTTATTGATGTTCAAATTGGTCACAATCCCAACAACAACCTCACGAGGATAAAATCCCACTGCATTTTTATAGAGGCGTTACCCTTTAAATCATCATTTTTTTTTCAAACCACATAAATCATAACTTATCAAACAATTTGGTGATGAAACCATATTTTTAAAATAATTATATCATTTATCTCAGGCAATAATTGATTGATTTCTTGTCACTACCTTTAAAATTTGGGAACAATATCATTCTATTCATGTCACATGTGCACTATTGGAAATAATTTACAAAGAAATCTTATGAAAGAATATTTATAGAAGAAAAAAAACCTTTCATATCAATTAGAAGGAACTTTAAAAAATAAATTTGGGAATGAAAAATCTCTTTAAAAATACATGGAAAAAATTCTACACACTAATATACAAAATAATATACCACCTCCATGTTAAAGGAAGTAAAACAATAATAGAACTAAAGTATTAAAAAAAACATTTTATTTTCCTATATAAATTTACATGAATTCAATTGAAAATTCATGGTTTTTCCAAGAGTATTTGCTACTAACTAATCATCCATATGTAGTGAATATACCCAAAAAATTGGGATGCATAATCATTGATTTGACGAAAATATTAAGAAAACATGTGATATGTTCATGGAAAATGTTTATATTTAGGAAAAAAATATAAGTGTATGCATAACTAAAATAAAACATTAGGCTACAAGTTTTTCATTTTTTATGAAAAAATGAAAATTTTAAGCCTAAATTTCTTCAAGAAAATTAAAATTTAGCCAAATTGGTGAAATTCCGCTTAATTTTTTTTTNAATATAAGTGTATGCATAACTAAAATAAAACATTAGGCTACAAGTTTTTCATTTTTTATGAAAAAATGAAAATTTTAAGCCTAAATTTCTTCAAGAAAATTAAAATTTAGCCAAATTGGTGAAATTCCGCTTAATTTTTTTTTGTCTATCATAGTCTAAAAGACATGTCTTGATATTATTGGATTGTGATGTCAAATGGGATAATTATAGGAAACAAACCCCAAATCTTTATTTCTTTTTTTAATGTATAAAATGGTTGTTGATAACTAGATTTATTCTTGAATGGACCAAGTGACTTATTAACAATAAAAATATGAAGAAAGGATTCAACATCAAAATAGATATATGCTTATCTTGATTATTACAACCCTATTAAACACATGGAAACATAATATGCAAAAATATGTTCTTGAACGAAAAAGAGAGAAATGATCTTGATAATTTTAGAGAACTTTAAAAGAGTATTGCATTTGAAATAGAAGTGAATATGATAGATTCACTTCAAAAAACTCATTCTCGAATACTCAGAGGTACACAATTAACAAACTACTTGTATACATCACAACTCACACATCTCTAATAATGAATACATGATCTCTATATATACCTATTCACACTTGTAGATGAGGCCCTTTTACTATTAGGCCGACCCTATTACATATATATTTACACATTACATGTAATTTAGGCCCATATATGTCCCCCATTGGGGTCATATCATATACATTTAGCCCTATATATGCTCCCCTCAGGTCATAACAATTTGAGAAATCATTGAAATTACATCCCAAAGTAGTTCTCTATGTATTTTTATAAAGATATTCAACAATACAAATCATTTCAGCAAACCAATTGACTAATGCTTAGAAATGAAGATTGCCAAATGTAAGGAGTAAACCTCCATGAATCATTTATACAATTTTGGCTTACATTTTATCATACACACATATGGATGTAAAATATTCCATGAAATATTTAGAGAAAGAGTCTTGCGAGAATACAATAAAGACAATAAAAAATCTCGACCTTATGCCCAGTTCATAAATACAAGCATAGAGCCTTGAGAAAAAATAGTGTAGAAGAAGATGAAGAAGAAGAAAAATGGATATATTTATTTATTGATCAGACTTGGATACATACTGATGGTTGGACATTTTTCTATTTTGATCTTCTGATTTTCCTCTAACTCTATCTTTGATGGTGTTCTGACTCTTTTAAAATATGCTTCTAATGCTTCTTGAAGTAGTTAGGGTTTTGGTCTTTCTAGGAACTTCCACGTGCTTTTCTTGTTGGAGTAACCCATTTAATTAAATCTTCATTGAAATCTCATTAATTACTTTATTTCATTAAAATTATTTCCTTGAGGTGGGGCCCATTTTTTTTTATTAAAAGCTTTTAAATAAACTTTTATTTTCAAATTTTTATATAGAGTGCCTTCTTAAAAGTGGACCATGTTTTAATTTTTTGAGCATGATATTTGATTTATCAATCATTTAAACTATCAGAGAACCAGTATTCATCATTCCATATTTCCAATGAGTCCTCCTGCATGCAATTTGGAGTTCTAGATCTCAAGTTATAGTTTTGAGAAGTCGAGGTTCCAAACAGATTTATCAGCAAACCATGGGAACTGAGCTGAATTTTATTCCAATTTTTGGAAGAATTATGGAAAATTTTATCCCTTAAAACCTATTCCATAATCTTCCTCATTGAATTACCTTTCCAACGAGGTATAGTTTGTCCAAAACTGACACCCAAATCTTGCGTTATGACCTCCATACGTTTGTTGTTCAACAATTGTCCACTTAATTCGTTGATCAATATTAGCCCTTGATTAAAATACGCCCTCTTTTAATCCCACATGAAATGTGGTGATAAGGTATTTACTATTTATATTGTTAAATATTCCATGTCACTTATGTGAAACAAAGGAGATTATGGAGGTCTTAGTGTAGCTCTTCATGCCTTAGAAAAATACATATCCTAGTAATATTTTGGTCATCGAGTCACTACCTAGTCATCTCTCACTCCACCTATGAATGTCTGACACATCACATCCAATCACCACTCAGTCACCTGCCATGTGTCACTTGTAGATGTGCCCATAAAACTTAGGATAAGAGAAATAATATTAAAATAATATGAGGAGATAAAACTTAGGATAAGAGAAATAATATTAAAATAATATGAGGAGTTCGCGAGGAAGAAAAATGGGAAAAACATGAAAATGAAAATGAAAATGAAATAATGGAAATGAAACGAAAAATAAAAGAAAAAAGAATGGAAAAAAGATAAAATGAGAATATGAACATAGAAATGGTTAAGTAAGGAAAGAGTGTGAAATGAAAAGAGAGAAAAATGGTTAAGTGTGGAATATAGAGTATGGAGAGTAGAGTGGAAGAGGGGAAAATTGTTAAGTATGGTGATGGGGAAGAGATGGAAAGTGTTAAAATGACCAAGTATGAGAAGAGCAAAGAAAGGAGAGATAAATAGGGGCACGACACTTAGAAAAAGTTTCATTCTTCGAAGTTCTTCTTACAATCTCTCTGTCAGACTTCTAGAGAAAATTATGAGTATCTTGGGCATACAAGGTCATATTTTGATTATGTAAAATGCATGATGAAGTTGAGAATAATGGATACACGATGAGCTAATGATCATGCAAAAATTATTCCTTCTAATATTTTTTTTATTCCAAAGAGAGGAAAATCGAGGTGACCAAATTTTCGATCAACAATTGTCTCGAATTGCGAGACAATGACCCCATGTGGGTTGATGAGAATCTAGAATCTTGGTTAAGTTGTACTCTATATTGGGATATAGAGTCATATTCAAAATGCATTCTTGTAATTTCTTGTCCATTGGATCATGGAATCATTATCTCCATCTAGAAACTACTTTATTATGAAAAAATTTGACTGAAGAAAAAAACTATGTACAAACAAGATCTACCTACCTTAACCTACTTGGAGGAAACAAACACCTTCGAGTGTAGGTGGATTTCCAATGGATCCATTCAAGAATCCAAGTGATCTGTGGAATGAATTCAAGAATTGGGGAAGATATCAAGGATGCTACCAAGGATTCGGGAGCATTTCCAAAGTATACTGGAGTAAAGTTGAGTTGAATGTGCCCAAAGATTGATTGCATTGTTTGGGTAACCATTCTTTGGAACCATGATTCAATGAAACAAATTCTTGGTTGTGCAAGAATGTTGTTGTCTTTGGTTGGATGAGGAGTTTCCAAACTGAAAATACTTTCATCTTTGTCCTTATTCCCATCCAATATTCTTGATTCATTGGAAATGTCGTGAAAGTGTTCTTCCTTCATGCAATGACAATCTTCCCCATTATTGTTTTGATTATTTTCTTCCACTAATTTTTCTTATTTCCAGTGCTCTTGTGACTTTTCATCATCTGCTGCAACAATTTACACATGATTATGTTGGTTGACATAATCTCGTGTATTTGGTGGAGGATCCTCAATTTCATTATCAAACTTGTTTCTCAAAATATATTACATGGAGTACATGAGAAGATGAAATCTTGCACCTGCAAATTGAAATTCTTATTTTCAATTTCAGCAGTATGACTTGATTCAGAAAATATTCCAATATTTGATTAGATATTTCTTCCAAATCACTCTCTTCATTGTCTTATGTCTGTATAGGAGAGGGTGGTTGGGCAACAACATTGAAAACATTTGGGATGAATGTTTCGGAAAATGAATTTTACAACACATCCCAACTGGTAATGGTCTCGAGAAGTACTGAAAAGAACCATTCACGAGCATTCCCATGTAGATTTTGTGAAAATAATCAGCATGGAAAATTATATTCAGTGGTATTGAAAACATCACATGTGCTTTTGAATACAAAAAAGTGTTTCTCTGCATCCTCCAAAGTATTCCCAAAAAATGTGGAAAATTTTTCAATAGGAATATCAAGCATTTGAAAATCTACTTCTGGTAGATTTAAAGAGATTATATGTAGTTTCCTCCTTCTTCGATACCTTTTCCTTTTGTTGCGTCTTGTAAATATTTTGATGGGATTGGTGGAGAAGGAAAAGGAGAATCATCACATGAACAAGGTTCTTTGGTGGAGCTGAATGAAGATTTTCTTGAGATTCTTGAATCTTTCTAATGGATTTGTCATTTCATTTGAGAGCTCTTTAAATGGAATCGCCAAGGAGTTCATCATCCTGAATATTTGATGTTTCTTGACTCTTTTTGAGGTCATTCAAATATCTCTCAATAATCCTTTTATAAACCTTCTACATCTAGAATGAGTAATAGTCTTCTTGAATCTTATTTTTGAATATTTGAACCATGCAAAATCTAATTCCTCAATCATATCTGAAACAAAGTCTTAGATACCTTGAAAATAATTTTTTCCCTAGTATGGTTACCAAAAATGTTGATGTTTAGATTGGTTACAATCCCAACTACAACCTCAGAAGGATAAAATCCCGCTGCCTTTTTATAGAGGTGGTACTCCTCTATCATAGTCTTAAATATATGCATTGATATTATTGGATTGAGTTTTCAAATGGGATAATTATAGACATCAAACCCCAAATCTTTATTTCTTTCTTTTATGTATAAAATGGTACTTGATAACCACATTTATTCTTTAATGGACCAATCGACTTCTTGACAATAAAAATATGAAGAAAGGATTCAACATCAAAATAGATATATGTTCAACTTCATTATTATAACCCTCTAAAAAAACATTAAAATAAAATATGCAACCATATCTTCTTGCAATAAAAAGAGTGAAAGTGTCTTGATCAAATCAGAGAACTTTAAAAGAGTATAGCATTTTAAAAATAACCGAATATGGTAGATGCACTTCAAAAATCCATGCTCATATACTCATAATTTGAGAAATCATTGAAGTTACATCCCAAATTAGTTATGTGTAGAGTTTTATAAACATGTTCAACAATCAAAATCATTTTAGCAAACCAATTGAGTAATGCTCAGAAGTGAAGCTTGAAAAGTGCAAGGACTAAACCTCCATGAATCATTTAGACAATCTTGAATTACATTTTATCAGTCCCATATATGATTATAAAATACTTCACAATTTTCTTAGAGAAAGAGTCTTGGAATAATATAATAAACACACTAAAAAATCTCAACCTTATGCTCAAACTCTAACTCTCTCTTTGATGGTGCTATGTCTCTTCTAAAATCTGCTTCTAGTGCTTCTTCAAGTAGTTAGAATTTTGGTATTTCTAGGAACTTCCACATGCTTTTATTCTTGTTTTAACCAATTTAAGTGATGCTTCATTGAACTATCATTAATTACTTTATGTCATTAAAATCCATTCCTTGAAGTCGCTCCCATTTCGCCTGTAATAAAAAAAATTAAATAAACTTTTATTTTTAAATTTTTAAACTGAGTGCCTTCTTAAAAGTGGATTGTGTATTAATGTTTTGAGAATTATATTTCTTCATTTTTTTATATTTCCAACAAGTCCTCCTTTGTGTAATTTGGAGTTCTAGATTTCAAGTTATATCCTCAAGAAATCGAGGTTCCAAACAGATTTATCAGCAAACCAAGGAAATTGACCCAATTTTTCCTCCAATTTTTGGAAGAATTGTAGACAAATTAAGCCATTAAGTCCTATTCCATTGTTTTCCTTGTCGAATTACATTTCCAATGAGGTATGTTTTGTCCAAAACCGATTCCTTAATCTTGAGATATGACCTCCAGAAGTTCATTGTTCAACAACCATCCATTTAATCCGTGGATCAATCTTAGGCCTTGATTAAAATACACCCTCATTTAGTCCCAAATGCGTTGTGGTGATAAGGAATTTAGTGTTTGTATTTTTAAAGATTCCATATCACTTATGTGAAAGAAAGGATATTATGAAGTTCTTAGTGTAGCTCCTCGTGCCTTGGAAAAATACATATCCCGGTAATATTTTGGTTGCTCAATAACTACCTAGTCATCACTCATTTAACCTGTGAATATCTGACATGTCATGTCCAATCACCACCTAGTCACCTGCCATATGTCACTTGGAGATGTGCCCAGAAAACTTATGATAAGAGAAATAATATTAAAATAATATGAGGAGTTTGTAGGGTTAATGGTAAAAAGGGTCATGGAGATGTCTAAGTATAAGACTATAAACTATAGTATAATATAAGAATGGATCTATGACTAAGTGTTGGAGAGGGTTTATGTGAAATATGGAAAAAAAATGAAAATAATTATGTTAAATATGGAATGGAAAATAAAAAGAAAAATAATTACGTGAAATATGGGAAGGAAAATGGAAAAAGAAATATAAGAAAGGAAAATAGAAGATGGGAAATGAGAAAGAAATAAAAATAGAAATAGAAAAAAGAAAATGGAAATGGAAAATGAAATAATGGAAAGGAAATGGAAAATAAAATAAAAGAGAATGAAAATAAAAGAAACTGAGAATATGAACATAGAAATGGTTAAGGAAATACTAAGGAATGAACAGAGAGAAAAATTG
>SNQJ01S0165658.1:21076-32539 GCA_010110895.2 Picea sitchensis | reverse complement strand
GTTTCTATTCAGAAAACCAAATAGAAAAATGGCAGCCAATGACTACATGAAACATACAAAAATTTCTGCTCACTGTGAAGCTGATTACACAACAGCAGAAAACACTAAATCAACCTGAAATGCTGAGAGAGTGATGTTGTGAGGAATAAAGAAAAAATCAGCAAATTTCGGACCAACTACATTCGTACCGAGTCAATCAAAAAACTCAGTTTTCAAATAAATTTAGATGGGTATGCAAGCTTTCTTTCCCATTTTCCCAGTGATAGATTGACAGCCTGCCTTTTGTCTCCTTTAAAGCCTGCTTTCACAGAGCGTCTGCCTCTTTATTATGCTCCCGGTAAATATGCTGGAAATTAAGATCCTTAAAATGAAGAGAGAGTTTCTTAATCTTTGATTTCCAGCCATCTAAATTCACCACCTGTAAATTGCTCTTGTTGTTCATCCAATCGATAATGACTTTCGAGTCCCCTAAGATTTGGAATTTGTCTAATTCCCAGAAGCAAGCCAATGTTAAGGTCACCCGCAAGCCCAGGAGCTCCGCCTTGGTATTTGTGCCCACACCACAATTAAGGAACCATTTTGTAACTCTTGAAGCGTGAGATTTGAAGATTCCACCTGTTGAACAACAATTTCCTATTTGTAAGGCTGTCCCGTCGAAGCAGGCCAACGTGAAACCATCTAGGAAAGTGATTTTGCAAACACGGTTAGGAATGGAAATTACTGAGGTAGGCTGCCAGGTAAAGGAAACTGCAATCCTATAAACCACTGCACGAGAAGATGGAATGCAGTCCTCAAAAATCACCCTATTCCTCTCCAACCAAATATTCCAACAAGTATAGGCAGCCAAGCTTACCGGAGACGATAAATCACTTGACCACTTCAATAAGCAGTCAGACACCGAGCACCCATCCCAATGGATTTTTAGATTGAAAATTTTTGATAAATGATGCCAAACTGCTTTTGTAAAAGAGCACTTGATTAGCAAATGATTGGCACTTTCCTGATCGCTATTGCACAGTCCACACACCCCCGGTCCAAACCAGCCTCGACGTTGGAGCACATTCCATGTGAGTATTTTTTCAAATGCTGCCAGCCACAGGAACAACTTTAGTTTTAAAGGAAGAGGCCATTTCCACAGCTTTGGAACCCAAACTTTATCACTGTGAAAATCCAAAGGTTTTATGAGAGCAGAATAAATATTTTTAACTGAAAGAACTCCTGAAGCATCCCCCCCCCGGCCCAAATCAAGTTGTCCTCACCATCTTGAAGAGAAATCCCTGCATCCTTTAGAGAAATTGTGAATCTGTCCCATTCCAAAACTAGCTGGCTCGATAACCCCAAAGAAGAACTGGAGCGCCACCGACCTGGTAAAGAAAGAAAGCCCCCTAACTCACTAGCTTGAGCTAGAACCAGAATTCTATTTTTGGACAGCTGCTCACGAAGCTCTTCAGAGAGAATAGAGGACTCTTCTAAACCAGCAATTTTGTCCAAACCAATAAGAACAGACTTTCCTGAACTTACTCTCCACCGAAGCCAATGTAATAAGACCGGAATGCTTTTTGTCAAACCTTTCCAAAAAGCAGAAGAATGCCAATGCTGTTGTAAAGGTTTCCTGAGCCAGTCAACAAAGGAAGAACCCCCCAAATATTTATCCTTTAAAATCCTTTGCCAGATGCTTTCCACAGTTAGCGCCCTCCAGAGGGAATTTGCCAGTAAAGCTGTGTTGAAAGTGGACAAGTTTCTGAGACCCCACCCTCCACAGTGTTTCGGTCCAGCAAGAAGGTCCCATCTACAAAGATGATAGTGATGGTTGACTCTTTGACCACCCCATAAAAAAGAAAAACAAAGTTGTCGAATGCAGTTCAAGATGGATGTTGGGATTCATTCCAGCGACATCCAAAAAACACATTGGCTCTCCAAAACCGATTTGACCAAGATTAACCGGCCACCCAAAGAGAGCCACTGATTACACCAGAAACCGATCTTTCTCTCAATTTTTGTCACTAACCAGCTCCACTAGGTCGACTTTGCTGCACCTGGCTTTAAATAATAGCCTAAGTACTTGAAGCCCACATTTAAATCAGCAAAGGAGAAAGGGAGGATGGCTTTAAAGAGCTCGATTTCCACATCATATAGCCCCCAATAGTGAACAACAGATTTTTCTGCATTAATTCATAGACCAGAAGCCGAACAAAAAATTCGAAGAATGTCCAAAATATAGCGCCACTCACCTATAATTGCTTATGACATTATCAGAACGTCATCGACAAACATAAGATGGACAAGTTTTTGAAATTGTGTCACCAGAATACCTGAAATACTTTTATTGACCAATCCCTTTGCTAGCAGCAGACTTAAACCTTCAATCATCAAAATAAAAAGGTAGGGGGACAGCAGGCATCCCTGACGAAGACCCCTCCAGCTCTTGAAATAATCAGTTGCCTCACCATTGATCAGAACTGCAAAATTTGCACTTGTGACACATCACATTATCCAATCCGATAGCTTTGTCCCAAAACCAACTGAGAGTAAGACCACTCTAAGGTACTCCCAGTCAATACTGTCGTAGGCCTTTTTGAGGTCTAGTTTTAGCACCAGGGGTTTTATATTCTTTTTTTTAATGCTATGAAGTGTTTCATGTGCAGAGCCAATAGCTTCCTGGATTCTTCTTCCCTTTAAGAAACCAAGTTGTTCAGAAGAAGACACTTTGAAAGAAAGGGTTTAATCCGGTTTGCAAGGATTTTTTAGATCACTTTGTAGATAAGATTACATAACGAAATGGGTCGAAAATCATCAAAAGAGTTCAGCTTGTTGGCCTTCGGAATCAGAGCCAGGAAAGTAGAGTTAAGGCCTCCACAGAGTTTTCCTTTCCTCCTCGAATCTTCCACCATTTCAAGTAGATCTTTACCAACCAGATCAAAGAAAAAAACAAAAAACTCTAAAGTCCACCCATCAGGACCCGGACTTCGGTCTCTGTTGAATTTAACCAGAACAGATTTAATTTCATCCAATGTGACAGGGCTATAAAGAGAATCAGCCTCCTCTTCTGTAACCATCCTAGGATACAGGCTAGATATCCTCACCATTTCAGCATAATTTGTTCCTTCTTTCGCTTTAAAGAAGTCTTTGAAATGATTCACTGTTGATTCCTTAATCGCATTCTGTCCTGAAATTTTAATTCCAGCATCTGAATTGACTTCCCAAATGTGCTTACGGTTTCTATTAATCCCTGCCATCTTATGGAAGAACTTAGTATTTGAATCCCCACTCTGGATCCATGTTACTCTGTTGCAAAGGCGCCATGCCTCCTCCTCCCCCCGCAAATGATTATTTCTGTTATATTCCAGCGCGCGAAGATAACCTTCATCCTGCAAAGACAACGCTCCATCAGCAGATTTCAACAACAGTCTACTGATTTCGGATTCCCAGCCTTCGACTGCCTTCGATTTCAATAACGCGAGCTCAGACTGCCATTTCTTTGTGTGAGATTTTAATTCTTTGAGCTTCCAAACCATATGTTGTTGACTATTTTCCTCTGACAGGAAACGGGGATCGCTCCATAAATTATGAACCAGGTTAACAAAATCGGCCTCCTGCAACCACAAGGAATTAAATTTGAACGAAAAGGGCTTGTAAACTGGAGCAATTTCAAATTGGATTAAAAGAGGTGCGTGATCGGAGACAAAAGGGTAATCAACCCACGCCCTAGAGAGGCCCATAGAAGAAATGGACGCTTCATAAATTAAACATCTATCTAGTCTTCTGGTCGTAGCATGAGGACCTGCCCGCCCATTACGCCAAGTGGGAGTCAATTTGGTTGGTTTTAAATCAACCAGTTACAAAGACGTGAGTAGGCTTCTCAAAAACAATTCCACAGTGCCTGGAACGAATGAACCGCCCCAATTTTCTTCCGAAGACAGAATAAAATTAAGATCCCGGGCAATGATAATGTTCGGGATAGAGTGCAAACCACTCTTGGCAAAATTACTCCAGAAGAGTTGTCTATCTTTACACGGACCGTAAATATTGAGAAATGCCACCTCCTTTTTAGTGGATGCACAGCTGCCAATTAATAAAATACCACTGACAGTCAGAAAAGGTTTTAACTCGAAGAGGTTTGGATCCCAGACAACCATTAAGCCTCCCGAAAAACCCAAAGAGTTTACAGCAGTAGCAGCCCAAGAGGGATGAAGTTGGAGTAAGAAATCTCGAGCTTTTTTTTCATCTGACAAAGTCTCTTGAAAGAACACAATGTCTGGCCTTGTACGATCAAGCAATCTACGAACCGAGGCAGCTTTGAGGGTGCCTCCGATCCCTCAGATATTCAAGGAGAGAAAAATCATCACTTTTCCCTTGCTTGGGCCTTCAAAGCTCTAAGGGCCCCTGAAACCGGGGAAGTTGGAACACAAACATCTTCGGAATGACTCGAACTAAGCAGTTTCTTTCGAGAACTTCAGGTTTTGACAGGGGACAGTTCAGAGGCCAGACCTCGAGACCAAGTGAAAGCTTTTCCCCCCTTCCCACCTAATTGTGTGGAAGTTGAGCCAATTTCCGAGGAGGAAACAACAGCTTTCTTACCAAGAACAACAAACAATGGTTGTGTGAGCCCGATGACAGAATGGTTAGGTAACAAGGAGTCGAGGGTTTCGGTGAGTAAAGAGACCTCCTCCTCAGATTCTTGATAGCCTGGTAGGATGGCTAAGTTAAGGGGCACTTCTTCCTTAGTGGAAGAGGAGGGCACTGGATCACTGTCGAAGAGAGGAGGAGGGGAAAGAACCAGTTTAGGCTGCAAAGGAAGAGACTGATTATCTAAAGGCTGAGCCAATCTGGAAGGCAAAGAACAAGAAACAGTAGGGTCCTCTGACTCAGGTTGAGAAGTGGGCGTTGGGTTTACAGTCAGAGGGAACGATGGTAGGGTTCCAGGACAGGAAACGGCTGGACAACAAGGTGCAGAGGGTGACTTTGAGCAGTAAAGAGGACTATGGAAAAAAGGACTAGAGTTTGATTTAAAAGGAATAGTGGAGGCCCTTAACCATTCCGAACGATTAAGGGCTTCCTTCTCCTCCCCAGTCAGAGAATTAAACAAAAGAGGGCAGACTGTCTGGATCATACCAGTAATAGAGGTATCTGGCTCGCGTAAGGAGGACGAGGCTCCCGAAGACCCTTGCAAGAAATCTAGAGAGGTGTCCAAATCAGTATACTCAGGGGGGCTCCTCTGCAGCTCTTCCTCTTCAGATAGCTCCTCCAATAGTTTCCCCTTACAGTCACGACGAAGGTGACCAGTTTTGCGACAGATGTTGCAGCGGAATGGCAGCCCAAGATAGTCCAGTGGCTGAGAAAAGGAACGCCCTCGCCAATCGATCACAGTCGATTCCGACAAACCATTAAAAATGTCCACCTCAACAAGTATACGGCCCATCTTTCGCACCGGGGACTTGAGAGCTTTTTGGTCCAATGAAATAAACCTCCCCAATGTGTCACCAATGGCCCTTAAAGCACCTTCATTCCACAGGTATAGTGGGAGGCCTGGAAGAAGTACCCAGAGGTGTCTAAACTGAAAGGACTCTGTATCTGGATTGAAAGCAATCCTCCACCGCTTCAGCATCAAAATACTGCCCCCCAATACCCAGAAATAACTGAGTAAGAGGGAAGCATCCTCAGGAGAGTTGCAAATGAACCCCAGCCAACCTTTTGTAAGGTATAAAACCTCAGGGGTATAGCCGAGGAGGGGAACCCAATGCAGTTTATCCAGTTCTCTAGTGCGTCATTGCTCGGGGATTTATAAGATAAACGGCCAACAAGGGAGCAGAGGGCCATTCTGCAAGTATCCTCTAAACCAACGTCGTTGCCTAAAACCAGGCGTTTTTCCTTCTGGCTTATCTTCCACACCTTTCGACGGAAAGGAGTCGAATGAGTTTGAGAAGACTGTGTTTTGACCCCTCCCAGAGCAAACTCAACGGAAGAAGGCAGTCCTATAGGCTCACTGGCCGCTTGGAAACTAGCTCTGCAGTTCTCAGAGGGGCTAGGAGTTGTCTTAAGAGAGGCAGGCTGAAGCGAAGAAAGAAAAGAGGTTTTACCAGTTGTACTTTTCAAGGTAGAGAGATTTTGCTTTGTAAAAGGCCCACCTCCCGACGACTCCTTTTGAAGGTTATCCACTGACTCAAACAACCCGGCTTGTCTCCAAATAACCTCATCCTCCGGGTTCAAAAGAGTATTTAACTTTGGATCCATGGTAAGAGACAAAAGAGAGACCGCAAAGCCTCGGATGCCAGACAAAAAGACACACTAGTTCTGACAAGAATGCAAGCCAATAAAGAAAACGCCGAGAACCCAGGTGTGCCACTCAGCTGAAAGAGACTCCTCTCTAAATAAAAAACCAAAGGCACCCAAAACTTCTCGGGATGGCCAGTTAAAAAGTTTTAAACCACTGTGTAACTCCAGCACTGTCCTCAAAATAAAAAAGATTTAGTAAGTCTACCTGCAGGTTAAAAAGGTTTTAACAGCTATGTAAACTCCAGCGCTGTCCTCAAACCTAAAAGATTGAGTAAAGTTGCCCCACCCTCCCCGAAGAGGGGACAAGAGTCCGACAGAAAACCGAAAACTAAGCCGACACTGTAAACCACCGAGTGCCTTGACTTAGTAGAAAAGCTAAAAAAAACTCCCCAGCAAATCCGTGACTCAAGCTACTGGCCGATTAAGGACTGTGAAATCCGGAGTCTCTGCGCAGATTTGAAATATAATTTCCCACTTGAAAAGCTCGGCTCTCTGGCATAAAGTTGCTCTCTTCATTTTCTGTTGAAGCCTCAACGGAAAGTTCGAAGTACCTCAAATTCCATTGGAGCTTCATTTTCCCTATCACTTATCCAGTACCTCAAATTCCGCTGGAGCTTCATGATCCATATCACTTGATTTCTTCCACTTTTAATAACTGCAATCCCAATAAATCAATTATTAAAACCAAATATTATGAAACTAAATCACACCAAAATTTATTTATAATAAAACTTAAAATAAACAAAACCATAAACTAAATTAAAATAAACAAAAATAATTAAACTACTAAATTTAAACTAATATTAAAATTAAATTACAACTAAAGTAAATTAAATTAAATTATAACTATAACTAATACTAATAATATAAATAATAAATAATAAACTAGAGTAAAACAAAATCTAATGTAATAATTAACTTAAAATAAATTGAAATATAACTAAAATAAAAACTAACTTAAACTAAATTATAACTAATACTAATAATACAAATAAAAATAAATAATTTTTTCGCAAAAGAATTTCTTCCCCACGATCCTTGACATTATTTGCACAAGAAAATCAATATTAAATCGGTAAAAATAAAAATAGATAATTTTTTCGCAAAAGAATTTCTTCCCCACTATCCTTGACATTATTTGCACAAGAAAATCAATATTAAATCAGTATGCATGGCTTTGGTATGTAAAAAAAACTTGTCGTATATAAAAAAAAAACATAAAATATTTATTACACTAATATTGGGGGAAGTGAATGCAGCAATAAAACTTCAAAGTTTATGGCCAATAGATATCAGATAAATGAGATTTAAAATTTAAAATAAATAATTATTTTTTAAAACTTTAGATAAATAGGTGTGTATTTTATGGTCAACCATGAATTAATAGAAAGTCAAGCCTAACTCAAAGCTATATACCATGCCTATCGGCAAGTATAATAACAAATAAAAGAATTATTTTAAGAACGAAAACGAATGAGAGAATCTCCCTATAACTTGGTTAACCATGCACATCAAAATCAGAAGAAAGCCAAATAAGAAAATTACTAAAGAAAAAAAATGAAGGATCTATTTTACTCCTTTAATGTAGTAATTTTCTTAGAGAGTGAGCTAACTAGGGAGCAATCTTTCCTCTCAAGTTATCTTTTGACATGTTTTTTGGTGGGTTGGTTTAAAATGGAACAAAACATCTGGAATAAGGTTCTGAAATGCATGGAACTTTGATCCATGCGAAACTCAGACTACTCAAAAAGAAAGATTACTCCCAAATTAACTCCTGAGACCCATTTTTTTGCCTGAAAAACAGAACTCAAAAAGAAAGATTACTCCCAAATTAACCTAATCCATTCTCCACTCAATTTGGCCATGCAATTCTCTTCCCAAATTTTGTTGCCAAATGTTCAATCATATTTATGAACAAAAATATTACTCCCCCAGCCATGAAAATAAATCTCTTATGTGATCTAATTCGTGGCATATTCTCTAAAAAAAGATCGGTAGCTTAGTGATCGGTTGAGATTTCGGGGTGATTTGGTAACGTTTTTATACATGGCAGCATACCTATTATGGTAAACTCTACTTTCTGGTGTAACTGCCATTTCTTGGTGGCGTGAAAGCCTACAATTTCGTGGAACTTGACTGTAGCTTTGATTCCATTGATCCAGGGAATCAAATCTCATGTGCAATCTCATGATAGCTCGTGGTTTGATCATCCAGTGATTTTAGATTTAACAATCCTTTGGCGGACTCCTGAGTTGAACTGCTTGGGCGCAATTTAATTCTTGATATATATACCTATATCCGTTTCCTCTTTGACTTGTACAACCATTAATAATAATTTTGTATTAATAATAATTTTGTTTTATTTTGTAAGGATAAAATTTTATATAGCTCATGTTCATAGAAGTGAACTTTTAATGATATTTGCAGTATGACGTCACTTAATAAGAATGGATTAAGATTGAAAAAGTCAAAATGAGGTGCATTTTCATTATGGGAATGAGATTGATATGCATCTCACCTATTATATTCTTTATTGAGAATAATCAAACATTATTATATCAACTTTAGATTTTCTCGTGACTTTAAGATGATCATAATGTGGAATGCCATCCAATTCGCAAGCCATGTTTAGGGATCGGGTGGGAATCGGTTTTTTGAAAACCTGCAACAATTTCTAGTGAAAATGGTGGAGATCTTTTTCTCCCAACTAGCCTAGTTTTTTTGCGTAGGCCATGTGGAGGTGGCAGTGGTTTAGTTTTGGTGTTAGTTTTTCTGGAAGGGACTCTATTGTTTTTAGCGTCTTAACTGTGTCTTAAACAAGCTAAAAATGGGAGGGCAGAGCCTTTATGAGCTTGTCACTTCGGTCAGGTGCACTTAGCCCTTGTTTTGATCCCAGGACTTCCGCCATTACCTGACGTCGGAGGATAAGACATCCCTTAGGCTCGTGGAGCCCTTAGTGGAGTTTAGGTGGCGTCTTCTTGGCGTTGTTGGGAGCTACCATGATGGAAGTTGTTGTCAGCGCACTCATGAGTGCGATTCACTAGGAGGCCTTGAGGAAGGCAAGTTTATTTAATCTACCTGCAAAGGTGCCCACTAACACATTTTCGTCATCCTCGAAACTTATTGCCTCGATGCCTACGCCAAACTCTGATTTGACTAGGCGGGGAGTGAACTTGGCTATCCCTTCATCGAATGTTGCAGTTAACACAAACGTTGGGATTTCTAGATCGAGTGTGGAAGTTTTCCAGGGTAGTAGGAAGGTCGTGAGTGGTTTTTACCAGGATCGTAGTGATAGACCCTCTCTGGTAGTGAAGTCTACTCCTCAGAGGAAGTTTGGAGTGAAGACCTAGATCCCCAACTACTCTAGGCACAAGCTGGTTCTGGGGGATGATTTAGGCTTATAGGTAGCGGTATGCCTGGCTCTAAACACTTTGGTGGGTCGCCTGTCATACCGTTCCCAATGTACTTTGTCTAGTACTGAGTGGGTTCGAAGGTTCTGGGTTCCGATGCTGGGGTATGAGTCGGAGTTTTACTATCTTCCGAGAGGCTGGTTTTGATTTAAGTTTATTTCGCCAAAGGATTCTACAAAAATCATGGATAAGCTCTTGATTTTTTATGGGGGGAGCCTGATGCTCAAGCACTGGAGGTTCAGTTTCGACCCTGTTAGTGACTATTTTCAGTTTAGGCACCTTGGGGTCCTACTTCCTGGCTTACCCTTAAATCTATAGAATGAGAAAGCTTTGGCTGCAATTGGTAATGCACTAGGTCGGTTCATTAAAGTTGATGAATTGATGTTGAGTGCTCTTGAAAGAAGGATGGGGAAGATCCTTGTCGAAGTTGATATACATTCTGGTCTTTTGGAGACTATTGATATACAGTGGCATGGTCACACTATCTACCAAAAGCTGGATTACTGGGTTTATCGTTTCGGTGTACTTTATGTAACATCCCCAGCCACCAACAGGTCGAGCAATGCTACCATGCGGAAATACATACGTACATACATCTAACATGCATTTTAATCGAATTAAAACACTTAATAACAATAATCACAGAATTATTGTTACCATACAGAATCAATGGAATTAACAGTTATTCATGCATGCAACGAAATACATGAAAACATCCAAGCATCACAAAACATGCATAAAATACATAATTAAGCACATCAATGATACCTATCTTTCATCTGGATTAAATCCACCAACTACGTGCAGACCTTCCACGAACCTCTCAGCCTTAGACCACACTGCTCATCACTCTCAGCAGTAGGTCACCCCCGAGCTGGGACTAAGATCCACCGGGCAAGGAAATCCTAGGCTAGGCAAGGTCAATAGGAAGACGCACAGTTTATGAAGAAAAATTCTCTCCCAGAAGCCTTCTTACGCCAACTACTCACGGACTCTCATTCCCCAAATGTCTGTCCCACCATAGGAGTATACACCTTCACTGTCACACAGTCCATCGGATGCTTTACCTCCCTTGCCTTGGGCTTCAACAACAGGTCGGACAGGAATTCTCATAGCTCTGTAGCTGGTGCTGGACTCTCTCTACGAGAAAACCACTTCCCAACAAACTCTCTCACCTAGAGAGAGCTTCCCACAAGCCTGACAACCTGCCTCTTCAACCACAACCACCTCCCTCACTTGGAGAGAGTGTTGCACACATGCCTGACAACCTGCTTCTTCAACTATGTTTCCGCACAAGGAGGACAACAGCAAGGCTCAACAAGGAACAGACAACAGTAGCAAGCCACACTAATCCAAGGACCGCATGGCCACAACAGCCAACAACTATGACACACACAACACAAACAAGTACAGGATGCTCGAGCTTCACAGAAGATGTGGATCAGTCTGTAGTTCTCCCTGGGTTCACAGGACACACAGGTAGGTTTTTCCCCCTTCTCATGAGTGGTTTCTCAGGTGACCGCGGATGTACATAGGTTGGTGACAGAGACCAACGAGTTCAGATGGAGAATGGGAAAACGGCTGCACAAACAACCTTCACTGCGCGCGGTTATGCAAATGCAGACGCAGAGCCAAAAACGGGTTTCGATGGAGGATGGAAGGATGGTCAGCGAACTCAGGCGAAGGATGACAGAATGGGGAACCAACCCCCAACACGAGATGACTCTTGGGTTTTAGCTACATGATCCAGGTGGATATCGGGGGCCACCCATCTTTTCCA
>SNQJ01S0165658.1:0-21066 GCA_010110895.2 Picea sitchensis | reverse complement strand
TGTATTACTGTATCTCTGTGTTTATGGTTGCATCTCTGATATATTTCTGTGATATTACTGGATATACGCGATATCTCTGTGCATTTCTTTATTATATCTCCGCTCTCATTTCGTGCCGAAAATAATCCGGATCACTACATGAGCTCAGGTCGACACCTGTCTTCCTAGAGCTGCATGCACTCCACTTCTCATACGTTCCTTTTCCAAGAACTTAGGACAACACTTGATCAATTTTCTACCTTAGCCTTTTAGGAAATAATAATAAATTATTATCCCCTTTAGAGGTAAGCCCCCTAGCTTAGCCCCTAGGCCCAAACCTTCGGCCCCCTTTCCCTTACCCAGTCTTGTGGAAGCTTAGTCCCACATCACTCTTTCTTCGTGGTCGGTCTACATGCAGCGATGTTTATATATTAACAAAGTGCATAATTACATGTACAAAAACAGGCTCATGTCCTTTAACACCTAGGCTCTCCGGCCTACTTACACATAAGCTTACCAGCTTACAATTGCTTGGCTCACCAGCCTATAAAGATGATTACAATTCATAATATAATTGGGGCACGTTCTTGGGGTATTACAATCCCCTCCCCTTATTTTTTCATTGTCCTATGTGCAACTCTTTACACAACATCAACAAGATTTCCAAAATCTTCAAAAATATGCAGGTACTCTGCCCACATAGCATCTTCATGTTCCCATGTTGCATCCTCAGCACCGTAACAGGTCCACTGGACCTTTACAAGCCCTATGGGTCGATTCCAGAGTTGTTTTCTCTTCCGGTCCAATATGCACATGATGCACTTGTAAGACGCCTTCTTGCTCCACCTGAATCACATTCCAATCGATTACATGATTAGCATCAGGTATATATTTCTTAAGCAATGAAATACGAAACACATTATGTACATTCATGGATGCAGGCAATGCAAGCATATATGCAACTGGCCCAATCCTTTCTAGGATTTCAAATGGCCCACAAAATCTGGTTGCCAACTTCGAACAGTTTCCCATCCTCGGGGAACTTCTATTGGCTTTCACTTTCAGGAAAACATGATTGTCCACTTTAAACTCCCTGTGGGTTCTGTTCTTATCAGTATAACTCTTCTACCTATCTTGGGCAACCTTTAAATTCTGCTTAATTTTTAGCATTTTCTCTTCCATTTCCTTGAGCAACTCTGGCCCAACCACTGCTCTATCAGTTGGATTATCCCAGCTTATTGGAGTATTGCACTTTCTGCCATAAAGTGCTTCAAATGGGCTCATCTTCAATGATGCTTGATACCCATTGTTGTAGGCGAATTCTACCAAGTGTACGTAGTCTTTCCATTTAGATGGTTTGTCCATCACATTCATCCTTAGCATATCTTCTATCACTTGGTTCACCCTCTCTGTCTGCCGATCAAAGTCAGGATGATAAGTAGTGTTGAAGTTCAGATTTGTTCTGAATCCTTTGAAGAACCCCTTCTAGAACTTGCAGGTAAATTTAGGGTCCCTATCAGACACAATTGTCTTGGGAATACCGTGCAATCATGTTATTTCCCTCATAAAAATATCAGCAATGTTAGCTTCCTTGTGAGTAGTCTTTAGTGGAATAAAATGGGCAACTTTCGTAAGATTGTCCACCACCACCATGATTGAATCATGTTGCTTACTAGTCCTGGGCAATCCTGTGATGAAATCCATTGTCACTACCTCACACTTCCACTCAGGAATGGGTAAAGGCTGTAGCAACCCTGCTGGGTGTCTATGCTCAACTTTAACCTTCTGGCACTCCATACATCTAGCGATGTAATATGCAATTTCTTTCCTCATACCTAGCCAAAAGTAATGGCTCTTGACTATTGCCGCAGTTTTCTGATATCCAGGGTGCCCTGCATAAGGCACATTATGCATTTCATTCAAAATCATAAGTTTCAAGTCATGGACATTAGGTACATAAATTTTGTTCTTGTACAGAAGTGTTCCATCGACTTCCCATTTATAATTTTCCATTTTCTGTGGCATCTCACCTTGTTGTAGCTTTGCTACCAAATCCCTATACTGCAAATATGCATTTGCAACCTCCGAAATTATGCCTTTAATAACAGTTTGGTACATGCTAACGATTGTAGCATGTAATTCATACACTCTCATGTTGAGTGCATCAGCCACTTTGTTCTCTTTTCCTTTGACATGCTTGATATCAAAGTCATACTCACAAAGGAACTCCAACCACCTACTCTGCCTAGCATTTAAGGTTGGTTGATCAAACAAAGTCTTCGAACTGTTATGGTTTGTTCTCATTTCAAACCTTTTTCCCATGAGGTAATGCTTCCATTTCTTCAAAGCGTGAACGATAGCTGCCAACTCCAAATCATGAGTGGCATAATTTCTTTTGTGCTCTCTCAACTTTCTAGATTTATAACAAATTATGAATCCATTCTGACTGAGGAATCCTCCCAGTCCTTGTTTGCATGCATTTGTTCAAACCACGAAATCCATATTTGGATCTACAATCCTCAGGATTGGAGCACTGGTTAACAGTTGCTTCAATCGCTGGAAGCTTTTCTCACATTCCTTTGTCCATTGAAATTTTTTCTCCTTCCTTTGCAAGGAAGTGATAGGGTGAGATATCCTTGAGAACCCTGCAATGAACATTCTGTAATAACCAACTAAACCCATAAAGGATCTGACTTATGTCACATTCTTTGGCACTGACCATTCTATGATGGCCTCAATCTTCTCAGGATCCACAGCTATCCCATCCTTTGAGATGATATGCCCCAAGTAATGGATTTGCTTTTGATAAAACGAGCACTTTCTCAACTTGACATATAGCTGGTGCTCTCTTAGCACCTGCAACACCATCCTCAGGTGTTGTTCATGCTCTTCCTCCAACTTGAAATACACCAGGATGTCATCCAAAAAGACTATGACAAACTTGTCTAGATATTCCCTGAATACACCATTCATTACGCACATAAAAATAGCGGGTGCATTTGACAACCCAAATGGCACCACTATGAATTCATAGTGACCATACCTTGTTCTAAATGCGGTCTTACTGATGTCTTCATCCTTTATTCTTACCTGGTGATATACTGATCTAAGATCTATTTTTGAAAATATCTTAGCATCCTTCAACTAGTCAAAGAGATCATCGATCCACGGCAAAGGATACTTGTTCTTAATGGTCACTTTGTTCAACTATCTGAAATCAATGCACAATCTCAGTGTCCCGTCCTTCTTCTTCACGAATAGGACCAGGGCATCCCAAGGTGACACACTTGGGCATATATACCCCTTCTTCAGCAGCTCTTCAAGCTGCAATTGTAGTTCTTTCAGCTCTGACGTACTCATTCTGTAAGGAGCTTTCGACACTGGAGTTGCTCCATGCATCAAGTTTACAGAGAAGTCAATATCTCTTTTCGAGGGTAGTCCTGGTACCTCCTGGAATACATCCTCAAACTCCTTTAATAATGCATGGTCTTCGATCTTTGAGACCTCATCCTTAGATTCTTCCTCCACATGGGCTACAAATAATTGGCAGCCTTTCCTATAGCACTTCTTCAGCTGCATTGTTGAGATTTCTCTAACAGCAACTGCTCTGGGAATTCCTTGGACTGTCCTCTAATTCCCTTCCTCATCAAGGTAAGTGAATGTCTTGTTACGACAATCTAGGATGGCATGGTGCTGGTCCAACCAATCCATACCAATTAGGCAATCATAAGAACCTAAAGGCAAGATATTCAGGTCTACCTTAGTACTTAGTCCATTCATGTCCACTGGACATGATTTAACCAATTTTGTAACCTTTCTCTTGGTTTCTGTAGCTAGCTGCACTAACCAAGATTTTCCATGCTTGCTTCTTGGTAAATGCAAACTTTCCACCATTCTAGGATATACTTAACTATGACTAGCGCCTGAGTCTATTAAAATAGTAAAGGCATGGTTGTTGATCATACCTTCCACTTCAATCATGTGTGACTGATATTATGTTTGCTTGTTGTCCAAGGTTGCTTGGATCCTTGGTGTTCCACTGCCCATGTCCTCCACTGTTTCAGCCTGTTGAACATTGTGGACAGCTCTCACTTTGTCATTTCTGTGGGGGAAATCTATGTACCTAAGGTTTCTTTTACAACCCCAACATTCCATAGGTGGTTGTCTTGGCATTTGCCCACCCACTTGAGCCTTCCTGGGCTCTCTAAAAGATAGTTGTCCTTGAGGACTGTTTCTGAAAAAGGGTGGCTTAGCTCCCTTCTTCCTTTGATCCATCTTGAAATTCTTCTTGTCATCCCAAGCCTTCCGGAAAGTAGGCTTTTCATTTTGCTTCTCATACAAACATTTTTCTCTCCTTATAATTTCTTCCATAGTCTTAGGGTCATCATACTGGATCTTGTCATCAATGGAAGGTGGAAGTCCACTTAGATACCTTTGAATTTTGGCAGTCTTGTCTTTGATGAACGGAACATACTTCAACAACTCCAAGAACCTTCGCTCATATTCATCAATGGACATGTTGCCTATCTTGAGTTCAAAGAACTCTTTCATCTTTCTGTCATAGTATCTTTTAGTCAAGTATTTATTTTCAAAATACTTCTTGAATTCATTCCAAGTAACATATTTCTCTCTAATGTGTTGCACCTGCACAAGTTGATCCCACCACATGGATGTCTTTCCTTTCAATTGATACATCGGAATTCTTCCTTCTGCATGAGAGGAATAATTCTGTAGTTGGAAATATTTTCTCATGCCAAGCAACCATGTTTCAGCATCTTCCTCCTTCTTGTGTTCTCCATCAAACATAGGAGGCTTATTCTTGTTCATTTCTCCCTTTAGTTCATCCACTCCAGATCTCCTATGTTTTCTGGTAGGAGATGGGCTTGAACTACTACGTGCTTCCTTAATGGAATGTTTCGGGGAGTGACAATGATGCCTGTTAATGCTTCCCAGTCTTCTTTTCTTCTCAAGGGGTCCACGACTCCTTGTTTTTCTTAAATCACCCTCTTTATCCAACTTCTTTTCGAACCTTTCCAGGATTTGCATCAACTTTAGGTTGAATTCACCTTGTTGTTACTTAGCTTTCATAAGCTTCCTGCTATCTGCTTGGTGAGTTTGGGCATCTTTCTGCAATCTTTCAATGATTTTAATCATACTCCCTTCCTTATCTATCTCTTCTCCATGCCCATTGGAGTTCAAGCCTTCTACTCCCAAATGGACATCCATCCCTTTAGCTTCATTCTCTGAGTTGGAATCATTTTGTGCCTCCTCCATTCCTCTGCACTCATTGTCAATTCACTTTGGTCCTGACACTCGTGGAACTCTGCAAACACAACGTGCAGACAATCGTAATTTTCCAGGCCATCATTCCTTAACAAATCCCACGGAATTCATAAATCGAATCTGATTATAGAAAACATTCAAATTTCATGAATCTTTTCGAGCTCTGCTTGGCTCTGTGATAATTTCAGGCCTTAGCCCCTTTTCTCTTAGCCTCAACCCCTGCGACCATGAGCTGTGACCAAGCGCTATATCAATAGGCGCTTAATCAGGACTTCGGGTTACAAAGTCTTCATAATACATCACCACAAACTCTCGGAGTTCCAAATTAAAGAACTTGTGAAGTAGGGTGGATCAACGGTCCATGTCTACCCAGCATCCAATGACTGACACTCATTGTGGAACTTCTTTCATTGAATATTCGGGACTTCAGAGCTTCAGAACTTCGGGTTCTGGAAGCTTTCATGCTTGCTTCCTTCCAATCTTGCAACTTCTGAACTTCTGACTTCTCTATCCTCCGGGCCCACATAGTACAATTGTCACCAACTAAGGCGATGGCACGTGGTACGCCTAGGAAGGTCCATGTCATCCGGCTCCACCACATCTACCCTTTCACTTCGAAACTTCGGGTTTCGGGAGTTTGTGCATCAGCCCATTCCCCTTCTCCCAATTGTCACGGTTCTGAACTCTCCCTAGATCATCGACGGTCCTTATCTCTCCCACAACCAATGGTCGAGATATACTTCGTGATTTCTTGCTTCGGAGGTGTTCACCTCTCTTCATTTCCAATCTTCCAATTTCGTGAATTTCGAAGGGTTTCCGTGACTAACCTATGCGCGACTTCACAAGATCTAACGGTTGGGATCTCCCCTCAGATCTACGGTGTAGATCTCTTCCTGGACCTCAGATCTTCAGATTTCGGAAGTTTGTGCCTCGGTGCACCTCGCTTCTCCCGATTTTTGAACTCTGAAAGGATTTCAGGATAACCCTCCTGCACCTTCTCTAGATCTGGCGGTCGTAAAAGGGTTTCCCTTCCTTCCGAACAGATCCTACGACCCACATTACTTTGCGGCCCAAAAACAAGTTCCATTGGAGGATGGAAGGATGGCCAATGAACTTAGGTGAAGGATGATAGAATGGGGAGCCAACCCCCAACACGAAGTGACTCTTGAGTTTTTTTTGCATGAGCCCAGGTCGACACCTGTCTTCCTAGAGCTGCATGCACTCCACTTCTCATATGTTCCTTTTCCAGGAACTTAGGACAACACTTGATCAATTTTCTACCTTAGCCTTTTAGGAAATAATAATAAATTATTATCCCCTTTAGAGGTAAGCCCCCTAGCTTAGCCCTTAGGCCCAAACCTTCAACCCCCTTTCTCTTACCCAGCCTTGTGGAAGCTTAGTCCCCCATCACTCTTTCTTCATGGTCAGTCTGCACACAACGATGTTTATATATTAACAAAGTGCATAATTACATGTACAAAAACAGGCTCCTGGCCTTTAACACCTAAGCTCTCCGGCCTACTTACACATAAGCTTACCAGCTTACAATTGCTCGGCTCACCAACCTATAAACATGATTACAATTCATAATATAACTGGGGCACGTCCTTGGGGTATTACACTTTATGCCATAAAACAGGCCACCTGAGAAGTGACTGTCAGGGTTTTTCAAAGGAGGAGGAATCGAAATAATATCGACTCAGGAAGGAGTACTATTGTGATTCGTCGAGTGTTGAATCCTTCGTTCAAGCCACTGCCAGTATTAGTTTTGTGGATCCTCCAAGTCAAGCAATTACAGACACTGTCACAGGTAAGTTAAAAGCACTCTTTCCTTCTTTCTATTTTACACTATGGGCATGGGAAAGGGATTCCCTGGACACCCTCACTCCTTCGGCGGCTGGTTTTGCATACTCCCAGACTTTCCCCCCGACAAAAAATAGGTAAGGTTCCTCCTCTTGTGAGACTGTCCCCCAGTCCTATGTGAGGGACAAGTATTAGTGTAATTTGGATAAGGTGAACTCCTCCCCAAAAGCGGTAAGATTAAACTATGCCTCTCCTTCTGATAACTCGTCTCCTTCTGGGGGTTTTCGGACTGTGGACGTTGTGGACACTCCAAGGTTTAGGGGCATAACAAGTGAGGCGGCAAGGGATTGTTTTATTTTGTCAGGTTACATAGATTTGAAGCCTAGTGAGTGCTCCCTAGGGAAGACCCTAGAGTCCCTAGTTTTGTTGCACAGAGAGGTTGACACTTCTCTCTCGATCCCCACCTATCAAGGGAGGAATATTTTAAAGACTAAGGTTTTTGGCCTCTCTGGGCAGTTAGAAAAGTCTGGGGGGGATCTGGGTTCTGACTTCTCCTGGTCAAAGGGTCTAGGTTTTGAGACCTCCCCCATTAAAATGAGGAGTGCACATAAAAAATCCATTGGTTCACTTCCTATATCTATTTCTCTTACTACATCTGTTACCGACAATGGGGCGCTTAGAGGCATGAAAGCCCTTGCTAGGGCTAAACCATGATTTTGCTATCCCTAAATCTCATAGGGGTGGAGGGGACCCTGAAAGCGGCCTCCATGCGCAGATTGGTGCGTAAGACAAATCATGATATCATTTTCTTACAGGAAACACTTGTGGATGAACAAAAAGCATAAATGATTTTAGGGGCGAAATTAAGGGGCCTCCAATTTTTTATTGGGCAAATTTTTTGTATTAGAGTGATTATTTTTAAATTATATCATTAGCCCGTAATTTATTTTAGGGGAAAAATCATGTATAGGGCTAGCCCATGTTTTTAGGAGGGATAGAGGAAAAAAAATTGTATTTCGCCCCTAAAATTTGGAGGGACAAGCTTCCATTAGCCAAATTTCTAGAAGTATGGGAATTTCTAATAGCTTCTTCACCCTGCCATTTGGTAAAATCGGGGTTTATGGTTTAATTTGCCTCGATTTTGTGGTATGGACACTAGGTAGCTACAATCTTCCCTTTGCCCAGTTTCCAAAGAACAAGGATATTTCTGAGAGCATTTTGGGCCTCCCACCTAGTATAAATTGTATGGGATCTGCCCATATATGCATTGGGTTCAAACCAGTCCTTTGTTACTTGTCTGGTTCGTGAGAACTACGAAGTCTAGTGAGTGAAAGGTTCTTCTTTATACCATCCTGAAAAACTCTAATTCCTCGGGGCCTGGTTTACCTTTCATATCTTGAATCTTTGTGTGTATTTCCCCTCGATGGAACGGAAAAAAAGGGCAAGAGATTCCAGTGGTGGAGCCACTAGTGGAGCCGCCTGTTTAGAACAACAGAATTATAATTTGTTAAGGTTATCCCAACCCGCTCGGAAGGTGTTGTGCAAGGCTTTAGCGGTGAATAATTACCAGGGTTTTTGTTCATCTTGATAGGTATTTACCTGGTCCTTCATCTGAGTGTCTTTCCTCATAGCAAAGAATTATGAATCATATTGGTAAAATTAGAACAATTCTCTATTTTGTAACTTGACAATTAGTTCATGGATTTAATATTCTAAAATCTCAAGGGTTTAGTTTAAAGGAAACTTGCACTTATTATGTATCTTTTTGAATGCTTTATCTCAAAAGGAAATCACTTACAGAACTTAGAAATTCAATGTATTTAATCAAACAATGATACATTTGAATGAAATTTATGCAATTGATCTGGAGCCCTATACTGCTGCAATTACTATACTGTATGCTCAAGGAAATACAAATCCTCCATGTTAATTAATGTTAGTCTCCACAGTCTACATATTGCCATGCATTAAAAAAAGATAGAGACATCAAAAGAGAGTCTAAATTCATTGAAATCTCAGAATTCTCTCTACTTATTCATAGAACAACTCAATTGTGTACTTGCATTCAGAGAATGAAAGGTGCTTTATAGCCACAGTTGGGGAACATGCCCATTACCTCATGTTTCATGTTACATTCCAACCAACCAAGGAATTGAACATTAAAACACACCAGTTTCCAATCTCCAATACCTTTGTTGATTATGTACCTGCAGAGGCAGTTAGGGCAACAACTAAAGCAGTTGTTGTGTTCTTGTACTCACTACAAATAGATCCTAACATTTTATATCCATGCCTACATTTTCCATTCCAATATTCACTACTCCTTTAGGGTTCCTTTGTTCTCAATCACACTCCAGATTTATATCATGTATTACATCATTCAGACATGAACAAGAACCAGATGATTGGCTAGTTTGGCCATGCATTCAACTCCAAGACTCCATGTGACGGCACAAAGCCTTACCCCAACTTTAGCAGAGAGGAATCCTAATATTTCCACACTTGATTTGGGAGTAGTTCATCTAATTTGGTTTAGGAGACATCAGAATTTCTGCTTCTAGTGAATCTGGGCTAATGTTTTTAATAGCCTTTTAACAAAGTTGTTCAAGAGGTGAAAATGGCCATTTCTTTGTCTTAATCTATCGGCAACATACAAGCTCAAGTTCAACATCAGAATGATGTAATACAAGATATAAACATATATATATATATATATATATATATATATATGGCCAACTTAATCAAGTTAAGTGAGACAACTCACTTTTCTTCTTCCATTGCCAACCATGTAGTTCTCATCATGTTGCAAACTGGACATGACTCTTCCCAAACCTTGGGAAATATTCAGCATGAAACAAGAAAAGTGTTATTGTTGGAACTGCTCCAAGACTCCACAGTGTTTCTTAAACTGGTACTGTCGTTAAGAAAAGGCTTGGAAGTTGATTTATTTTCCATCTCTATGAAATTATTTTGGAAAGGCTTCGAACTACATTCCTTGTACCATGAAAATGTTCGGTCATCAAAATAGGCCACCTATATGATCCTTATTACAACATATTTTCACAAATTATGATGTGATTGAAGGATCTCAAAGATAACTAGGGAACCATAGGTGCTACATTACATTAGCCCATATTAAATTCCCAAAAGAAAATTGATGCTCCACGGGGATGAAATTATAAGAACCTACTAGCTCTACAAGAGTAATTGGCATAGAATGTTTTTCATCACCAAAAATGTTGTTTTCTATAAATTGGATAAAATGTCTTTGTGTCTTTCCACTTCTACCGACATAGATGGATTCTCTGTAGTGATAACTTCTTCTCAATCATAGGTAAGAATTCCCATAGATGAACATGATTACTATGTTTCCTACTAGTATCCTTACTTTCATATACCCATTTTCCATGTTTGAAAATATATATATAATTTTCCCCTCCTATAGTCAAGACTGCAAGCATCAAGAGTTGCATTCATTAAGGTTATTATACACTCTTAACTGCTACAATTGTTCTAACAATCTCTTACACCTTCTTTCTTGTTTCCTGAAAAACATCTATTCCAAACTTCACCTCATCAAAATTTTGCTTGAGGTTTGCACTCTTACCAATTCTAGTGTTCCCAAGTACCATAATTGTACATGTGAACACTGAAATCAAGGCCTTCCTACCCAACTACTTCTTTCTTTTCTACAATTGCACTAGCTCTATCAAAGGTAAGGGCTCCAGTTTTGCTAGAATTTCTACTTCCTCTTAGTTTTTGAATGAAAACAAACTTGTACAAGTGATCCATATGGATATCGGTGGCCACCGACCTTTTCCAACTGGCTCAAAACAGTTTTCTGGCAATTTGGGTAATTTACTATTTTTAGCAGTTTTCACTTCTGGAGCCGTTTTGAGGCCCTAAATGATGTTTTTTGGGAAAACAGGTTTGCAATATTTAAGTTCCTTCAATATTGCACCTAAAATGAATATCCTCGATGATACCTTTCCAACGGGCTATCATACACCTAAAACGGAGATCGTATGCAAACGTTACGACCCCGGGAAGTTGATGTACTAACTTACCCAAACGGGGCCCACGTGACTTTTGCCGCTTCATCTCCTAGGGTTAGGTTTTTGGATGTCTAGGGTTTTTGACATTCTTGCTTATTGTAAAAAGGTCTTCAGAGCCTCATTGTAATCATCTTCTTGCGAATGAGTGCATTCGTCACATCTCTTCTCAGAGATAAGCCACCACCATTCCAGCAAGCTTGTTTCCGCTGCATTTTACAGTTTTCAGCTTATTTCGTTATTGAATAGAAAACCAGTTTTATTGTATCTCTATTATTTTGTGTTAAGAACCTGTTAATAATCTGTATTCATTTAGTTCTGCTCATAAAATCTAGATCGGTGGTATCAGAGCAGTCTGCTCTTTGTCGTCTTAATGCATGTCCCCAACGAGGTCAGAGTACAAAGAGTTGGGTCTCGAGCTTGCTTCTCTTGAGGACAAAATCTCTCGCACGCCCAAGCGACCTCTCATGGTAGGAGAAAATAAATATGACGGGACAGGAGATCCTTTCAAACTGTTGATTGAGGAAGCCCTCATGCAACAGAGGAACGAGATGATGGATACTTTCACGCAAATCCTTCGACAGCTACCAACAAGCGATGCATCTTCTTTGAACGGAGGCGTTGCACCCTTCAAGGTACAAATAAACTTCGATATTCCTATATTTGAAGGTCAGATAGATGTATATGTTGTAGACAAGTGGTTGAATCTACTAGAAGGGTATTTTTCTATCCATGACTTTTCGAATAGAGAAAATATTACTTTTGCGCTCCTCAAAGTCGTTCCCCATGTCAAATATTGGTGGGAAACTTTTTGTGAGCAAAAGGAAACAGAGGAACCCTCATTATTTTCAGTCACAGCCACCTGGGAATCCTTCAGGGATGCTATCAAGGAACAATACTACCATGTCCGAAGTTATGACGACCTGTATACCAAATGGACCACACTGCGGCAAGAAAGAGACCAAGTAGTGCCATATTTCATAAATATCTTCCATACCTTGTGCACCAAGTTGGGTATCAAAGATTCAGAGTGACATATGGTGCTCAAGTATCATGGTGATCTGCATAGATACATTCAGACTGAAATGGAACTTATGGACATCTCATCCTTGGGCATGGCCTACTGATATGCCATCAAAATCAAGCAGAAGCTCAAACAAGAGATGCGACAATTTGGTCCTGGGAACCCCTCACAATAAAAGCTAGGAAAGGGCAGCCCCAACCCACAGAACAAAGGAAAGAACAAATATGGACAGTATCAGGACAACTAGTCCAATCCTCAAGCAAAACAAGACACCAGAAAGACAAAGAAAGATACCGGGAAGTGGTGTGACTTTCGTAAGAGCCCTTGGCATAACACTATTGATTGTCACTCAAAGCAGTCCCTGGTGGCCAAAGTGAAAGCCTCTGAATCAGATGTGAATTATGACTTTGAGCCAGAACCAGAAAGGGGAAGATGGATCATTGACGCAGAACCCAGTGCCACTATTTCTACCACCAAGCTCTAGCCTAGTGAACCAGACAAGCCAGAAGAAGGAGAGTACCTCTTCCATTCACAGATGTGGGTAAAAGGCACCATATTGCACTTCATCATTGATAGCGGTAGCCAAAAGAACATCATCTCAGCAGAGGTCGTCAAGCGGCTGGCCCTGCCAACAACGTCGCACCCACAACCCTACACCATTGGATGGCTCTACCAAGGAAGTGATCTCCGCGTCAGCCAATAGTGTCGACTGTCATATGGTATCAAGCCCTTCAAAGATGAGGTATTGTGATGTTGCTCCTCTCGAAGTTTGTGATATTATTTTGGGGAAACCTTATTTATGGAAACATCATGATGTATATGAGTCTAGGCCTCATAGTGTTATTATTACTTTGAACAGGAAATTGTACAAGATACCCGAGGCAGTCCCACCTAGTGTTGTTTCCTTGATCTATGCTAAGCAATGTAGGAAGGTCATATCTCAGATGGGGAAGTTTTTCTTCTTCGTGATTCACTCTCAGAATAAGTGAAAGATCATAGCCACATCCAGGGTCTCTGCAGCCGAACTCTCCTCACAGTAGAAGAAAGTAGATAAGGTCATGGAAGAAAACTCGGATATCTTCTCCTCACATATAGGGGTACCTCTACATTGCTAGGTCAAGCACCCCATCGATCTGACCCCCGGTGCACTGCTACCCAATGAGCCATTCTATCACCACTCTTTGATAGAGAATGAGGAGATCAAGTGACAGATCCAAGAACTGCTCCACAAGGGGCACATCTATCCCAGCTCATCACCTTGCGGGAGCCCAATCTTGCTGGTACAGAAGAAAGATGGAACCTCACGACTCTGTATTGATTACCAGGCTCTGAATAAAATCACAGTCAGAAACTGGTACCCAATTCCCTGTATTTACGACCTCCTTGATCAACTCAAGAGGGTCAAATACTTCAGTAAGATTGATCTGAATTTTGGCTACCACCAGGTCCCGATAGAACAGACATATGTATGGAAGACCACCTTCAAGTCAAAGGAAGGCATTTTTGAATGGTTGGTCATGCCCTTTGGTTTGACAAATGCTCCAGCCACTTTCATGAGGATGATGGACGATATCTTGCGACCATTCACCAATACTTTTGTAGTGGTGTATCTGGATGACATTCTAATTTATAGCAAGACTTAGGCCAAACACTTGCAGCATATTCAACAGGTTATGCACACCCTGTGGCAACACAAGCTATACGTCAACTTGGAAAAATTATCCTTCGGCATGGACAAGGTCCATTACCTGGGCTGCATCATTGATCATCATGGCGTACATGTGGATCCAACCAAGATCCAAGTCATTCGGGACTGGCTAGCTCCAACCACACTCACTGAGCTTCAGAGCTTCTTGGGCCTTGTCAATTTCTACCACAGGTTCGTGTTAGGATTCTCCCATATTGCATGGGCCCTCAGCCAAATAAATAGGGGTGGTGGTAAGGTGAAATTTGCGTGGGTTCGGTCCCAACAACAAGCGCTCGATGATTTGAAGCAGCGCTTGTGCTCAGCCCCAGTACTTTCACTACCAGACCTGCATCATCCCTTTGAGATCGAGACAGATGCTTCAGACTATGTTGTGGGTGTTGTTCTCACTCAGAAAAGCCACCTCGTGGCCTATCATAGTGAGACATTGTCAAATATTGTCCGTAAGTACCCTACTTACGACAAAGAAATGACTCCGTTATTGCAAACCTGGCGCTAGTGGAGACATTACATTCTTAAGAAGGAGGCCGGTGATCATCCCTGCCCGATCATAAGCCCGCTGCGGTTCAATGCCGGAACCACGGAAATTGTAGAATGACCGCGATCAAATGTGGTCCACATACTTGAAACAAGTCCACCTCAACATCAAATTATAAAGCGGGAAGCACCAATCCGCGTCATTGATTGCCTCGACGAAGCCGCCGGTCGACACTCCCATTGCTGAACTCTTGGGACATGAGGACATAGGATGGCCCCAACTCTATGGGTGAGGAATTAGACTTAGCCACCACCTACCAAATGTTGGGTGCAAAGCGCGGTCGATCATTTCCATATTCAAGATGGGTTGTTATGCCGTCTAGGCCATATCTTTGTTCCATCGAAACAATGGCGAAGATGATGGAAACCCACTACATTCGGGTGGGCCGGACGCCCACGGCATCAAAAGACAATGGCGATGCTACAAAAAGATTTATTTCTATTGGCGAAACTTTGGCGAGGTGCGACCAAATTATATCAAGTCTGCCGCGCCTATGTTGGCCCATGGCCCGACCACTAAGAAGCGGGGCATGTACACCTCTTCCTACTCCTGACGAGACCATGGAATCCCATCTCAATGGACTACATGTGTCCGGACCTCCGTCCACCAAATTGAGAGCGTAGCTTTTTGTGGTTGATGGCTTTTCTAAGATGGCGATTACGGTTTGCACAAAGCATCATAGCGACCCGCCAAGCTCTTCTTTGTGAAGTCTGGCGGGTATATTTTGGAATCCACAAACCATTGTCTCATATGTGGACAGTCAATTTCTGCGGCACATTCTAGTAGAGCCTACGGTCACTCCACCGGACACCCGATCTCCGCAATCCGCGACCTTCCACTCCCAGGGCCGATACCCAAACCGAGGTTGTAAATCGAATGATTGTGAATATCCTTCACATGTATAATTCAAATCACCCTACATGGGATGAGAGCCTCCCAAATTTCCATCAACTACAATAGAATTGCCATAAAAACTCAACCAACCGTCCCCTTTATGGTGGGGTTTGGATTTCGACCATTGGGTCCCATAGATGTTGCACTTCCCCTTCGCTGGTCACCTCGGTGACTCATCTCCACCGCTCCAAGCTGGACGACAAAGCCACCTAGTTCATTGAGAGGATCCATCACATCCACCAATATGTTTAGGATATCCTAAACATGTTGGAAGATGTTATGGATTTTCTGAATGAACCAAGTGTTTTTTTCAGCTTCTGGTGGAGCAAAGTTTGGTTGCACTTAGAGAAAGAACACCACAGGGACCCTATCATAAGATTTGTCCACTCCATTATGGGTCGTACCCCATCACTATCACCAAGGTCGTGGTGGATAATTCTTTTGAGCTCAACATTTCCTCCTTCCTTTGGCTTAGAGGTGTTCCAGCGTGGATCTCCCTTAAGCCACTTATTTCCCACCATTATTGGACACCTCACAGAGAGCGAGAATAGGCTGACACCAATGGAGCTCAACCCCAACTACATACAATAGACATTGATCAAATTGTGGACACATAGATCAGAGCACTCAACAACAAAGGATCGACTTTTATTGAATTAAGTAAAGTAGGCTGACTCACGCACCAAAGACAAATTAATGGCTTACGCGGGGCCAAATTCAACAAAAATTTCCTCATCGATGGGACCTCAATGCGATGGAGACCATTGATTTCCTAAGGAGGAGGATTGATCGGATGGATATCAATGGCCACCCACCTTTACCAGGCGGCAGCTCAAAACAGGTTTTGGCAATTTTGGTAATTTACTATTTTTAGGTTTCACTTTTAGAGCCGTTTTGAGGCACTAAGCGATGTTTTGGGGAAAGCGAGAGTTGCCCCGATGTTTTTGGGAAACGGGAAGTTCCTTTGACTTATTTTGGGTGCGATATGGTTCCTTTGACTGGCCTAAGAGCGGAATCTCATCGATGATACCTTTCCAATGGGATATCCCATTGCCTAAGCTTGATATCGTATGCAAAGTTACGACCACAGGAGATTTGATGTACTAACTTACCAAATGGGGCCCACATGAATTTTGGCACTTCATCTCCCTAGGGTTATGTTTTTGGATAATTAGGGTTTTCCATTGTTTCTAAAAAATAACAGGCCTTCGAGCCTTATTGTAACAAAGAGTTCAGAGGACTGTAGCCACCACATCTCTTCTAGAGATAAGCCACCCACCATTCCAACAAACTTGTTTCATTTGCATTTTATAGTTTTTCAACTTATTTCGTTATTGAAAGAAACCGGTTTACTGTATCTACATTATTTTGTGTTAAGAATATTTTAGTAATCTATATTCATTTCATTCTTCTCATAAATCAGGATCAGCGAGACCTATGTAGTGAACCGCATTGCATGGATTATAAATATGTCTCTCTATATACTGGAGTTCCATATTTTAGCAGGTAAAAATTTGAGCATGAGTCCTAGTGATTTCCAAGGATTCATAAGGGAATATTCAACAACTTTATAAAATGAGTGAGAAATTTATGAGTATAAAACTACGATATATTGGAGATCTTGTCTTCTAAATATGGTGAAGCACTTTCCTACCAAACTCCTCTTGGGAAATGTTCAGATCAATGTTATGTCTTGTGTCCTCTACTTTATTCAAGGATCTTCACTACCTTATTGTGTTGTGTAGTGTTATTGTTGGGCTGCTCCAAGACTCCATGGTGCTGCTTAAATTGGTACTTCTATCATCACAGGGAGGATCCAATGTAAAATTAGCCTTTTCCTTCAGTCCTCTGAGTGCTATGGATGCACTATCATATGCCCAAATATACCACAGGGATACATACCCAAATTTAAGTCTTCCTATATTTTTGTTCTCCCTGTAATAACCCACCTCAAGCTCAACCAATGCCTTTCTTCTTTCTTCCTATCAGCATTTCTCAAATAAAACATCTAGTAAGAAATGCCTAATTTATTTGCAGAAGAATTTATGTCCATCATACAACTACCAGCATGACATTTTTAAATTTTCTAACAATAAGTAGAAAAAGTATGTTTCTTTCATACCATCTGCAAGTTCAGATATCCTTTACAACAATAATATGGCCACATTCGTTGGTTCAGTGTTATACTTAAGGAAAGAATCCAAAAGACCTGTTGTTGCCTATACAGTGATTCCTTCACACATACAGAGAAAATATAGCAAAGATATTTACATCACTCAATTAAATCTATAAAATGTTAGGATGTATAAGGAATCTAACTTTGAATGCTTCATATCTTAGCAATATCACCTTCACTCTACAGAAGCACCATTAACTCTGATCAATATCCTTTTCTTCTTGTATCATCTTGTCATCATTCATCAATTATTTTAAAGATATTCATTGTCTCCTCTCAAGGTTCATCCTACAAACCTAAGTTGTTGAAACCTTACCATGAATGTGAGCATGTGTTATGCAGTTTCAAAAACCTGGTCCCCAATTCCGAACCCTCAATACAACTAGACTGTTACCTAAGTCAATATATGCAATCACTTGCATACTACAAAACAAAACAAAACAAAATTCTTTTACATGGTGCAACACACCTTATCTAGTGAGTTATTGGGATAAAACCTGGATTAAAAAACTCGCCAAAACTCTAGATCCTAATTCCTAAAAAAAAAGATTAAATCAAAAAGAGACCTTTGGTTGGGCCATGTTAATCACCAAAATAGGCACAAGTCATGGAAAATTCAAAATTGTAGAAAAGGATAGTGTAGTAGAATTCATGATACATACAGTTAGTTAAATGGATTTAATATTCTAAAAGCTCAAAGGTTTGGTTTAAAGGAAACTTTCACTTATTATGTATCTTGAATGCTTTTATGTCAAAATCACCCACATAAGGCTTAGAAAATCAATGGTTTAATCAAACAATGACCACCTTTGAATAGAAATTTATGCAGATGATAGAATACATCTTTACATTTATAATTACTATACTATATGCTCAAGGAAATACAAATCCTCCATGTTAATTAATGTTAGTCTCCATAGTCTACATATTGACATGCATTAAAAAAATCTAGAGATATCAAAAGAGAGTCAAAATTCTTTGAAATATCAGAATTCTCTCTACTTATTCACAAAACAGCTCAATTGTGTACTTTCATTCAGAGAATGAAAATTTCTTTACAACCACAGTTTGAGAACATTCCCATTACCTCATGTTTCATGTTACATTTCAACCAACCAAGGAATTTAACATTAAAACACACGAGTTTCCAATCTCCAATACCTTTGTTGATTATGTACCTGCAGAGGCAGTTAGGGCAGAAACTAATGCATTTGTTGTGTTGTTGTACTCACTGCAAATAGATCCTAACATTCTATAGTTGTGCCTGCATTTTCTAGTCCAATCTTCACTACTCCTTTAGGTTTCCTTTGTTCTCAATCACGCTCAATATTTATTGTAGAAATTTCAATACAAAATTAAATTATTTCCTGCGATTCTCTTGATCTAGCTGCGTTGCTCATGCTTGTTAAATGCAATTGTTGACAGTGAGAAATTGACCGTCACCGTCATCTGGGAGAGTGGAACAGGTCCGAGGTTGTCCAATAACCCAAATTAGTTTGGAATGGACCACCAGGTTTAAACGTGACTCAGGATTGGCCGCTCTAGGGTCTCGTGTGGAAACCAAAGATAAATGATTTGAGTAAAGAAATCTAAAAGGAAACTAGAAACTAAAAAACAAACTAAACTTACACTAATCTAACTATAAATTACTAACTATGATTATGGCAAAAACTCAAAATCCAACTACCTAATTGCTCCAGTTATGATCATTTCTTTATTCACAAATGCCTGTGGGACCGAGCTTCTGATTTAGTTAAAAGACACATAGAAACTAAAAGTGATCGGCTTGAGGGCAATGAAGGGTCTCTTTTATTTTTTTTGTATTTTATGAAAGAGAAGAAGCTAGTGAGAATTAAACAATCTAATCTATAATGCGAGGGAGTGCTTGATGTAATATGGAAATCTATCACGAACTATCATTTTATATTATACTAGTTAATCAAAGAAATAAATATCTAACTAATTAACATGGAAACTCTAAATTCGTCACATTATGAATGTCTTCTTAAGCGGGTTGGAGGAAGAAATTCCCGCACCATTTTAATCCTTAAGCTTCCTCAGCGATGGGATTGTCTTTGCTTCTTGAAGTATGTTCTGGGACAAACAAGACATAAAGAAATCATACTTGGTTTCTAATGATAAATCTCTGCAATAAGGAAAACCTATTATTCAGAAAACTTATATAACAATTCAATCTGAAGACAAGGCTATCATTTATATTTTATGAAAAGGAAACACAAATTACTGAAATTAAACAATCTAATCTATCTCTAACTAAACTATCATTTATATTATACTAATTAATCAAAGCAATAAACATCTAACTAATTGACCTGGAAACGCTCCAAATCTGTCCTGTGTAAGATGACTTCTTAAGCTGGTTGGAGGAAGAAATTCACACCATTTAGTCCTTAAGCTTCTCGAAAACGATCAGCTACGCTGCTTCTTGAAGTATGTTACAGGACAAACAAGACATAAAATAAATCATAACAATTTTATGATGATAAATCTCCTGCAAAAGGGAAACCTATTGTGCAGCAAACTTATATAATAATTCAATCTATGAAGAAGACAAAGCTATAATTCATATAATGAATCAACAACTGTTATGTTCTTTTATCTCTTTGAAAGCAACAAGATATGTATAACAGTAAGAAATTATATCAAATGCATGTGATTTAGACAGCAAAGTAATACTAAACCATAAACACAATGATATACAAAACTTGGAACAAAGTGTCGATATATTGAAAAGCAAAAGCTATAACAACGCATCAATTCTGCTCCAGTTTGAATCAACATTACATATCCTTGTTCTTCCAAAACTGAGGATGTTCATTATTACAAAATCATAAGTTTAAATAGGTTTCTCACAAGGTAAAACATCCTTGTGAATAATAGTAAACAGTTTACACCATCTGGGAATAATCCCTAAAATCCCTTAAACTAAGAAACTAAAAATGAAGATGAAATATTTAAGATATCCTCCAACTGCTCCTCATATCTATTACCAATTCGAATTAACCTGTGATAGACACAAAAAATCAAGTTAGAAGAATATTTCATAAAGAAAACAATAAAATTTTGACTCCACAGACTCAACTACAGAATCATCTGATTCTGTAGCTAGTCAAAAATAGCTAACAGGACCAGATCTCAATCAGATAAAATCAAATCAATTTTATTTTTTTTTATCTTCAAAACAAATCACTAATAATCTAATTCAAAATTATCATACAAATCAAATCGTATCAAAGCAATTCAATTGAAACAGAGTACCCAAAATATTTCTGTTTTGAGTTACCATAGGGTATAGTCAAACTTTGACAGGTCAACATTGGATATGGAACCCAATTCAAATGAGATATGATACAATCACAATCAATAATCATGATCAAACAGGATAGCAACCATATCAAATAAGATTTGCAACAAACTACCATTGATATGATCAAACATACGTTACAGCTGTAGCAATATTATTTCAATCAATCATAACGATAGAAAGCCTGTAAGATTTAGCGCGATATTCATTCTATTTTGATCAAATAAGTGAAAAATGTTTCGATTCACATTTAAACCAACATGTGTAATAGTTTTGACCAAAATCAT
>SNQJ01S0165657.1:0-21066 GCA_010110895.2 Picea sitchensis | reverse complement strand
AATTTTCACTAGTAATTTTTGGACTGAATTATTTTCTTGTTTGGGTACCCAATTGTATCACAACTCCTCTTACCATCCTCAATCCAACGGGAAAACTAATATTGTGAATAAATTTATAGAAGGTTATCTTCATTGCTTTGCATCTGATAAACATACACAATGGGTCAACTGATTTCCTTTGGAAAAATGGTGTTACAACACGTCCTTCCATACTTCATAAAAAATGTCCCCATTTATGGAACTTTATGTATATAATCCTCCATCCATCACATCATCCTTGAGAGGGAACATGAAGGTCTTGAGAATTTGAAGTGGGGGATTGGGTATTTCTAAGTCTACACCCATACAAACAAACATTCCTCAAACAACAAGATAAGGAAAATAAATTACAATCCAAGTACTATGGTCCCTATAAGGTGTTGCATAAGATTGGAAGTATGGATTAGAAATTAGAGTTGTCTCCATCTTCACATGTACCCTAGTATTTCATGTTTCCTACTGAAATAAGGTAATTGGGGACAAGGTCCCAATTCAAACTATTTTACTAGTGGTCAATAGATTAGTTCTTCATGCATAAACATCCATAGCTAATCAAGTGTTGAGGGAAACACATGTTTGAAGGGGAGAGACATGTTAATCCTCAGATAAATCCCTATATATTCATTTATTACATTTCTATTGTTATATTAGCATTGTTGGCTAGACTGTTTAATTGTAATTGTATCCCATCTACTATGTATACCAAGGAGACATAGTTTTAGAAATCATCTCATCTTGTATATGTGTCCTATTGTAAAAGGAGATTTCCCCCTCAAATATGCTTCACATTCATTCGTATCTCTCATTCTCAAGGTCTAGAGTCACTTCTATTTCTCTTTTTATGTTATTTGAGTGTTTGGTGCATAACATAAATGAACATGCCAGTGGACACGCCATTCAAAAATCTACTAAATGAAAGAATGTGATTTATGATTTTCAAATAATGGAATATTTATACCATATTGAGAAAACCTCTGTCCATTTGAAGTTAGATAGACCGACTTAGCATAAAACCTCAGTTTTGATAACTTGTTGCTTTATTAATAGGATCCTAGCATAAAACCTCTGCTTTCATAACACATTGTTTTATCAATAGGAGAAACTATCAAGTCAAAGTGTTCATTGGGATATAAGAACATTTACTACAGGAACCGAAATATCTATATGACTAGCAAGATTCCTCTGAAGACAAGAACAGTTGAAAGGGTAGAGAAATATCTCAAACATTTGTTCAACAATGTATGGGAATAAAAAAATTGCAAATAGAATACCTATAATATAACTGAAATGATCATAATTATAAAAAATTATAGTAATTCATAGTTTTGTAATATCAATTTTCACACATTTCACCATAATTTATAATTTATAGAATAAAATTGTATATATAAATAAGACAATGTATAGAGTACAACTTAAAGTTCTAGTTCCATTGATCGTTTATTAATCTAATTTATATGAAAATTAAAAAAATCATGTTTAAAATGGGAACTAACATCTAAATTTTTGTTGATAATATATACAAATTACTTGTAGCTTAATTTGAAATTGATGAAATAGTATATTTAAATAACACAATTATCATTGATGGCTCATCAATTTGATTTATACAAAAATTTAAAAATCACATTTAAATTGGGGTTCAACATTTAAAATTTTGTTAACATTATAAACAAACTACTTATAGTTGAATTTTAAATACTAATCCATTCACTTATGCTTCAAAGAGAATGTAATTAATTCCTTGTGATTTTTTAGGGTCTATTACTTCATGGATATGAATATTGACAACATGGATGATGATAATAAATTGCATCAAAATGTAGATTTGCCATCCATTATTATAGTTAATAAAGTGATGTTAAAGCATTTATTTTTCACATTAACATTAATCATAAATAGATAATAAATGCTAACCAAAAATTGATTGAATAATTAAAAGTAATGTCAACAAACTAATTAAACTCCAACATAGTTCACAAAATCAATTCATTATGCTAAAATATATGTTTATAAGTGATAGATGATTTTTGTATAATCATTTCCTTTCATCTAGAGAAACATAAAGAATGGAATTAATTTTTAGACAAAAATTAAAAGCATTGACATTACAAATGGATAATAAATAAAACCAAATGCAAGGTTACAGTTCATAATATCGTATTTACAAAAGAATCAGCTTTTTATATTGACAATCTTGACAAATGAATATATAAATATGAATGAGAGTTTCTACAACAGCTATAATTTAAAAGTTGTCCTTTGTATGTAATAGAGACCAAGAATCTTCTAGTGTACAATTTTCACAAGAACTAAGGTAGAATTGTTGACATTTGATGCATGTGCATCATTCCTTGTTGCATTTGTATTGCTAAGAAAATTGGACATGCTTTGTCTTAATCTCATAGAAGCAACTACATTTTCCCCCAAATTATTTCAGAGGCTCTCCAGTACCTTTACCACATCTCTCATGGTTGGCCTTTCTTCAGGTGAATCTTTCAAACAAAGCAAACCAACCCGTAGCAAATAAAGTAGACATGTGTATACATTATTTTCTTCAAAATTCATCTCCTGGCTCAATAAAAGGTTTGTAGTCAATTACCTCCTTCACCCTATTTGGAAAGGCTAGGTTCACCCACTTGTGCAAGTTTAGATCTCCTGATAACATGTCACTAGTTGGTCATTTCCTAGTAATCATTTTCAATAAGAAAATGCCATAGCTGTAAATATCTCCTTTGGTAGACATTGTCTCACATAATCCATACTCTGCATTAAATATAACCTTCATCAAATTTTACTCGAATATTCCATAGAAATGTTTTTATAAGAAAATACAAGAAAAAATAATATTAAGAATATATGTCATACCTGGTGGAATGTAGCCCATAGATCCTTTCAAATAAAGTGTTGAAGTAATTGACCCATTAGAGGTTTCATCAATTAATCTTACAATACCAAAATCTGTTACAAAGAATCATGATGAATGCTCATATTAGATGGCATGGGCCCACATCTATAGCTAATATCAATACAAGTGTTTTAGTTATATACATCTTCACCCATTTGGTATAAATATATTAGGATACAAATGCTTGTCATCTATATTAGGATACAAAGGAATTTTCAACTTAGGAGAGACAATTGGTGTTGCACATTAAAGGGTTGGAAGAGAGAGATCCTAGGTTCATGAGACTGATGAAATTTCCAATTGGATACGGAATCTGACCTTGGGAAGGCATTAGGGCTGGTTCAATAGTGAAGTTCTACAACTGAAGTCTCAGGGAGGGATATGGAGTCAATTGATTGGTGGGAAATGTCTATAGCTTGAGTAGAGTTGAGCCATTACTGCAATTTTACCCGATCTCCATGGGCAGGGGCAGCTAATAGAATTCCAGACAAATTCAAATGGGGTGTAAATGAGAACCTCATTCCTTGTGGTATACATCAGTTAGCCCTATTGTGTAGAATCAGAGCTGTTCCAGGAGCAATCAACTAAGTTTGGAGGTATATCACACAGTAGTTGTTGTGATGAAGATGGAGTCTTCTTAGTTTTTTAAGGGGTGCAAGGGAATTTGGAATATTTCCAGAGAGCATGTTTTCGCTAATGTCCAAGATTCTGAGTCGTTGTAATTGTTCAAAGTCATGAGAGATGTTTCCTTCTAATCTATTATTACTTAAATACAATCTTTCTATTTTTTTAAGGTTTCCTAATAGTGGAATGCTACCATTTAAAAGATTTTCACTTAAATATAGAAATGATAGGCTACTAAGATTGCCAATATGTGGGTGGATGTTTCCTTGTATTTTGTTGTTTGATAATGACAAATAAGACAAATTAGTAGAAAGTCTACCTATGGCAAGCGACAAAACACCACTTAATTTATTGTTTTTCAAAGCTAGTTTTTTAAGTGAGAACAATTGATAAGAGCTACAAGAAAGAATATGGTTTTAGTGTTGCCATTGTCAAGTTGATTAGTATGCAAGGAAAGCATTTCAAGGAGGAATAACTTACCCAACTCTATGGGCACACTCCCACTCAACTTGTTATTGTCTAGAAAGAGTTCTAAAAGTCTGGAACAATTTCCAATAGAATTTGGGATATTTCCCTAAGTTGATTTCCCCATAAATAAAGCGATTTCAAGTTAAAGATATATGACAAAGATGATGGAATGGTCCCCAACAAATCATTTTCATGAAGTAGAATCTCTTCCAAACGGGTGAGGCAACCCAATTCTTGTGGAACAAGACCGACAAGATTGTTATGTGCAATAATCAAAGTAACCAATGATGAAAGGTTTCCTAAGAAAGAAGGAGTAGATACACATGTTTCGTTTAAGGTGAGTATGAGGAGAGTCAAATTTCTGGAATTGCTGAGTTGACTTGGAATGGAACCTGTGAGACTATTGTGTTCCAAAGTCAAATGAATCAACGATAAAAGGTTTCCCAAGGAAGAGGGAATGTTACCTATGAGGTTGTTCTCTCCCAAGTAAAGCTTTTGCAAATGTGGGAGGGAACCGAACTCCCTCGAGATATTTCCAGTCAGATTGTTGAATGATTGTAGTAAATTTCCTGCAAGCTATTTGAGTTAGGCTTTAGAATGGAACCAGTGAATTTTATGTGCAATATTCAATTCAACCAATGATGGAAGGTTTCCTAAGGAAGAAGGAATGGTACTTGTGAGATTGTTTGGTTAGAGATTCAATTCAACCAATACATTGAAAGGTTTCTAAGAAAGAAGGGAGATGGTACTTGTGAGCTACGTTTTGGCCAGGAGAGTAGCGGAGTCAGAATTTACACCTTTGTTGAGTTGACTTGGGAATGGAACCCAGGCTGCAGAGTCAAACTGAATCACTTGATGCAGTTTTCCCAAGGAGGGGTATGGCACTGTGAGGTTGTTTCTCTCTCCCATTAAAGCTTTTGCAAGATGTGGGAGGGACAAAACTCCATAGGATATTTCAGTCATATTGTTGGGGATATTGACATGAAAAGTCAACACAACTCACCTTGAGTTGGTTGGGATATTTCCTTCCAATTAGATTCCATAATGTCCAACTTCAGGCTTCCTCAGGCGAAATGAGTCCCAATTGGTGGGATTATGACCAATGGGCACATTCGGAAATGTAATTGAGCGGAGAGGGACAAATTTCAAACAACAAAGGAGAAGTGATGGGATCCATCTATTTATGGATGGCGGAGTTCTTAGCTAATGCCAGTCCAGTTTGTAAAAGGGGTTAAGTTGGGACTCCACATACATGGAATGTGTGGATGTTGGTATGGGTTCTTAGATACTTATGGGATATAAGTGATCACTGGGTGAAGAATGGAATTGGGTAAGGGGTGGAACATGTAGTGACACAATGCCAAGAACAAGCTTATATACTTAATAGGTGGGGTGGCGTTTATAGTGAGAGTGGACAGATTGGTAGAGGAATCTAGGATCTCTTTCGATAGTGAAATGCTACATTGAGCATTTATAAGTTGTAAATACTTTGATACTTTTCATCAATAATACAAAAAAACATTTTGTTCCTTGGAAATATCTTGTGGTGGTTCCCTTCTTTACAATGGTTTTCATGCATTTTAAGAGTAGAATACTAATTGCTTAGCTTTGTATTTTTAGTTATTTTACATACAACTAAGGTAGTTACTACCTATAACACTACCTATATGCCGCTATATATACTTCTTCAAGGGTTTTGCAGGTTGCACGGAAACCATTGGGAAGGAGAGAAATGACTCCATCAATCAAAAATGACACCAAACATTAGGATCTTGGTGAGTCAGATTTCCCCTTTCTCAATAAGTTAGTTATTCTTGTGAAATTTAGTTATTTTATATTAGTAGTTATAGTATATTTTGAAATATATACTTATATATGGTCCTTAGGTACACTATGGTATATCCACTATTGTGGGGAGATTTATCGTCAAAGTGAACTAGCAGCATACAGGATCTTTCCAAGTGGGCCTACTTTGGGATTTGGATTACGTGTTTGTTTTTATTTATTTGTCATTTATTTGCCTTCAATTTACTGCATAGCACTTGGATTAGTAGTTTACAATCATAAGAGTATTTTTCCTTTTCACTTGGAGCCCTTGCATTATCTTTTTTTTTTGAAGCTTTTGGAGCACATACAAGGGTTGTAGTGGACACAGTTGCATACATACACACGCTTGTCAATGTGTACATTCATATGTACATGGGTCTCCTTAAATACAATCATGTACATAATCCTAGAAAAAAATGATCCAGGTGGATAATGGTGGCCACTTACCCTAGTTTAATTCATACTGGCTCATCTTGACAATTTTAAGTTCAACACGTGTTTCCTTTGTGGGGACATTTCTTTGTAATTGTGGGTTTTGCACCTCCTTATATAGCCAAGTTTGTGAATCCCTACACAACATCAGTGGATGTGGTGATATTACCAACTTCAAGCCAGCTTATTTGGAAGTTTCCTTCTCGATTTTGTTTTCGTACTTCAGAGGCCATTTTGGGAACTCTAAACATTTGTTTTTCTTGTCTTTCCATAGTCAGAGCCTATAGATCTGGTCAGGAGTTTGATGGTATAATGTATATTTCTTGAAAATACCTTTCCAACAGGCTATCAATCACCTAAAACAGAGATGCATTCACAAGAAGTTACAACTTGAGAAGTTAGTGTGCTTCTTCAATGAGAACACATGACTTTTTGGTGATTCCTCTCTCCTAGGGTTAGGTTTTTTTTGGATGTATAGGGTTTTACAGCACTCATGTTTATCATAAAATGGCCTTGAGCCTCATTGTATAATGATCTTCATGAATGAGTGTAATTAAGTCACATCCCTTCTAGGAGATAAAGTTCCACCATTCTAGCAGGTCTTGCACTCAGTATTTTTACAATCTATGTGTACATTTCTTTTCATTGTGAAATAATGTATTATTGTTGTATTTCTGTTCTGGAAATTTTATGTATTTCATTGTAATATATCGCTTTCATTTCGTTTTGAAAATAATCTGGATGTCGATTAATTTATAAGGGCCAGAACTGCTCTTGATCATTTCAGTGCATGTCAGAGACAAGGTCTTAGTGATTATATCAAGTTGGGTCTCAATCTTGTCTCATTTGAAGACAATCTCTCTCCTTTTAAAAGAGCCCTCTATGGAGGCAGAAGGCTAAAACAAATAGAGCAAAAGGTTCTATTAACCTGTTGCTTAGGCAATCTCTCACATGACGGAGGGACAAAATGATGGATAATTTTTCCCACATCTCTCAATGCATCAATACTTGAGGTGCATCTTCATCTGTCATGGAATGACGTGGATCAATGGTAATGAGGTTCTTGAATTTTAGTAGGGATAGACGATCATTGTGAAATGTGATTAAGGTGTGTTAGGGTCCCTATGCGCGATGTAGAATAATATATTCAGATGTGAAGGTCAATATTAATAAAGGCCTTGCAATAAAATAGAATAGGTCAAATGTAAGAATCTACCTAGTAGAAGCCACTTCTAGAGGATCTTCCTCTAGATACTTTTTTTTGATGAACATATTTAGTATAAATAGGAGTTGGGGTATGAGAAACCTAGATTGGATAATATTGTAATGGGCTGCTATCCAAGTGGAGTTGCCCTCAGAAGAGGACCATGAACATTGCTTTCAGAAACAAAGTGTTATTTCTATTGTTATTCTTATATCATTAGAGTGTTGTGGTGATTGTTTTGGTTATATTGCTAATATTCTTCCATTTCTAGCATTTTATTTTTTGTTTTGCATACTTTTATAGCTGGTATATTACAAGTGGTATCCAAACACTTTCCTGTGAGAAAGTGTAGGTTAAATGTTTCAGGTTGAGGCGTGTCCGGCGTCTTTTAAATACATAGATGTTACACACATAAACCTACGGTTGAGGGACTCATACATGCAATAAATACAAGTGGTGCCAGCCTTTCTCTTGGCCACTTACTTACCTTCCGGGTACCCGAGGTAAAGTGGCGCATCAGCTAACTACATATTCTGAGATCGGCCTAGGATTACACAAGCCCACCCAGATAAACGTCGATGGGGGTGCTTTGTTGCTATAGACCTGGGAATAGCCTTTCAGGAAGATACTCTCCCTGAGTACACAGGTGAGTCCGAGGTATTACGAAGCTAAAGATGCAATTATCCTCCCCTTAGTTAGTGCTGCCACGAGATATTAGACTAAAGTACCTCTGTGGTTATATATCGAGCTATAGCACAAGGCAAACCCTTTTAAGCAGGGCTTACTTGAATACCTAACCCTTGGGAATGAAACATAAATAGAACCAACAAGATATATTGTCTTGCTACATTGTCTTATGCATTCTGGTTGCAAAATTCATGTACATTTCTTCCTTTTAAGCATTTAGGCATTTCATCTTTGCACCAATGTACTACTACACCCATTATTTGAGACCTATTCCATTAGTTCATCTCGCCGCCCTTATCACATTCCTTGCCATCATTTTTTGGAAGAAAAAATTACCCCCACTACCCTTTTGGTTCTAGGTCCTCATGGACCATACTGTAGCAAGAATTGGAGAGCTCACTTCAATGCCTTGCAGTCGCATGCCTAGACCAACAAGAGTGAAACAACTCGATTGCCAATGTCTTACGCCATCAATACAATCCTTACGGTCCTCAATGGGAAATCAAACAAGACCTCACACTAAGCGAATCCTCTTTTTGTTAATCACTAAACTATCCCTTGATGCGCATTTCCATGACTCACCTCCACATGAGGAGGTGAACATTCTGTCATTCCAGCACCAGAGCCATCACTTTCAACGTGCCCTACACCTTCCATGGGTGGATGTGACCAATTTGATGGATGTTTTCATTGGTTAGAGTACTTAAAATGGAACATTGTTTCTTCCCATAGGCATTACAAATGGCTTACTTGGCTAGACTAGATTTTATTGTGTTCTCTATCTAGATCAAGAGCGTTGGCAGTGGTGGCAATGGATAAAAACTTCCCATTAAGGGTATAATTCTTGGATTTTACTTGGTAGATTTATGAACGCTTTGATACATACACCAAACATTTGGGCCATTTAATAAAGTTGAAACAATCAGGAACAATGGAAGGCTTTCCTGGCACTGGCTGGCACTTTTTTGGTTGGGGCGTATCCTGTGCCTTTTTACAGGAAGTGTTTTATCGAGTGTTTTATGGAGTGGCCTCAAGGATGAGATTAGGACCCATGTCCTCCTTGGCTCCTGGCCTCAGATTTGGGTGGAGGCTTCTAAAGGAGCTAAATGGCACAGCCAGGTTGTATCTTCTCAAAACCGAGAACCCTCCTTTATCCCTCGCTAAACTAGTAAATCCCATTACTTCCTCTGCTCCACTAAAGATTCAAAATTGACCAGGGCTAAAATGTTGGTTGAATGAAAGCTCAAGGAGCCTTTGTTATAATTGTGATAACAAATATTTCTCCTAGACAGAGTTACAAGACAAAGATTTTATGGCCCGTCTCGGGATGGCTTCAAAGAAGTTGACTCTATATGTAGGAGTCCACATGAAACAGGCCACCCTTCCCTCCCTAGGGACCCTCCCGAGAGTAGGGCAGATTTTCCTCAATGCTCTCATTATCTTCTTCGCTCCCTGGCTACCTCAGAGTTAATCCGATTACATCAGCATCGAGAGAGGAGTCTAATTCATTACGGATTTGATAGTGGAAACACCATAATTTTATTCATCAGCTTTGCATTACCCAAGAAACTCATTGATACATCCATCTGTAATGAATTTCAAATCCATGATTGCCAATGGTGGTTCCATTGAAATATGGAGGGTGTTGTAAAATGTTTGTCTCAAATTGGTGACTACCGAAATCTCATATGAAACACCTGCTCGACGCTGGGTGGTTGTGACATTCAGTATTTAATTTCTGAGTACGCCCAGCTAAGGACTTTGGGTCCCATTCTCATGGATTTTAAAGGAATTAACCATGCAAATAGACCAGGAGGGCCAACAATAAGTTCCAAGGAATCATGCATTCGGTTCACACGAGATCAGTATTGGATTCATCACGCACATGGAAAAGTTACTCAAAAAGGGTCATTCTAATTTTATTGCCCAACTCCATACCCATAATGTAGAGGTGCCCTCGGTCCCATAAGACCTCCAAGCCATCCTTTCTAAACATCAGTGGTATTTTTCCTCCCCAAGTAATCCCTCCTTCCCACGATGTTCACGATCATTCCATTACGGCTTGTACCCGAGCCTTCCTCCCAAATCCGTTTTAGCATGATCCCTTTCCCAAAAATGGAAATCAGAAAATAGTCCAGGGACTCCCTTAATGCAAAGGCGTTATTCGCCCTAGTACTAGACCCTACTCTTCTCCTATGGTCATGGTCTTGAAGAGAGAAGGTTCTTGGACGTTCATGACTTTAATACCCTCAAAAACTTACAATTAGAGACAAATTTCATTCTCAGTGATGGCCTCACAGATAGGAATTGGTGGCCAATTCTTTCTAAACTTGATATTTGTTAGGGCTACCACCAGATACATATGAAAAAATTAGACATTCTGGACTTCTGCTAGAATTCATGAGGGCCATTATGAATTTTGGTCATTACCCTTTGTCTTGTGTAATGCCCCCTCCACCCTTCAAAGCCTCCATGAATCATGTCTTCCGTCATTTGCTTAGCGTTTCTTTGGTAGTATCCTCATCTAGAAAAACAGACGAAGACCATCTTGCTCGTGGTTCGAGTTCTCCATCCTCTCCTAGGCCTGGAATTTTTCTTGAAGCCAGGTCGATATTGCTTTTGAATTTCAGAAGTGAATACTTGGGTCATCTGGTTGAAAAATATGGCGTTAGGTTGGATCCTAAAATGATTGAATCTATGAAAGATTGGTCGCACCCAAAGATTCTCATAAGCTTGCATGGATTTATGGGCTTAACATGTCATTATCATGAGTTTGTTAAGAATTATGGAAGATTGCAACACCTCTATGCACTGTTCTCCTAAAAAGGAACTCTTTCACTTGGACTCCGATACTTGCTCAAGCTTTTCACCCTTTAAAGATGGCCATGTGCACCACTCAATCCTGGCCCTTCCTGATTTAACAAAAACCTTTTAATGTGGAATGTAGTACCTCAGCGGGGGAAAAGGCCCGGTGGGAGTCCTTATGTCTGAAGGTCAATATTTGGCCCTACCAACAAGAAACTATTTTAGAATAAATCTGGGCAAAGTCAATTAATATATGAAAAGGATATGTTGTCTATTCTGCATGTTGTTTATCTGCAACGTCCTTATCTATTAAGACGTTTCCAAATTAAGACAAACCATCAAGAAACTCAAGTATTTTACAGGAACAGCATTTCCTCCCAGGTGCAACAAAATGGGTGACTAAGCTCTTTGGATATGATTATGAGATCATTTACAAAAATGCTCGAACAAGTATGGTTGTAGATGCACTCTAGAAAAATAGAAGATGAAGGATCCCTTTTTCTCTTTCCTTCATTGTACAGTTAGTAGTATTTTGTCAAAGAATGGCTACAAAGATTAATTTGCTTGTCGATCCAACAATTCTGATTAGTATCCATTTTCCCTAAGGTACTCTTGGATCCATGATGATCTTGATACAAAGTCTGTTTGTATTTAAATTAAACAATCAAAGTTTAAATCCATAGTACTTTCTGGGCTTTATGCCACACTTACAGTGGGAGCGTTGGGAGTTCCTGAACTATTGAGGGTCAAGCGTTCTTTGCAGGGGATGGTATAGAAACAGAGTTATTGGTACATGCCGGAAATGTGATGTGTGTAATTGCAATAAGGGAGAAACAGTCATATCTCTTGGCACACTACAATCGTTGTCGATTCCACTGCTATTTGGAAGGATATCTCTATGGATTTTATTAGAAACACCCAAATCCCGAGAAATAAATGTTGAGTCATCATGGTAGTTGTGATAGCGCTCCAAGTATACTCATTTCTATGCTCTTCAACACCTATTTACAACTTCCACGGTGGCTCAAATATTCCATGGATCGAGTCTTCAAGCTTCATGTCATGCTACATTCTATTATTTCTAATCACAACCCAACTTTCAAAAGAAATTTCTGGCAAGAAGCCCCATGTTCAAGATACAGGCACCAAATTGCATCTCAGCCTAACTTATCATCCCAGGACCCCTTAGATTAAGCAGTTGTCAACAAAGTGTTTGGAAACATATTTGAGTTGTTTTCCTAGCAAGAAAGAGAAAAAGAATGAGTGGGCTCAATGGATTTACCCCAACAACTGTTTGGATGGTGGTACAACACTTCTTTCTTCTTCTACTCCTTGTGACTCCTTTTGAAGTGGGTATATGGACGAGGCACCTTGATTCTCTCACTTAGTTTCTTAGTGTGTCTTGAGAAGGTCTAGGTTGACCAAGCACTACAGTTTGGAGGCTGTCTTTGTACCCTCAAGGAATTTGAATGTGTACAGATGTATGGAAGCAGCAAGAATATCAAGGTCACTCTGAAAATCAATTTACAGAAGGGTGGTGTTTCTTAAATTTTAACCTTACAAACAAACCCCCTCAAAGGTGAGCATTTATTTAATACGGAAGCTAGCACTAAATTTTATGGTCCCCTTACACCCATTTCACCAAAGTATTGGGACAGAGTAGCTCCCGGTTAGCTTTGCCCAATCATTCAGAAACTACATCCTGTTTTTCATGTTTTCATTGCTTAAAAGAGGTGATTGGAACTAAGTGCAAAATTCAAACCAACCTTCCAGAGTTTTCAAAGAAGGATCCATTTATTTCCTAACCACAGAGAGTTTGGACTAGTGTGAGTGCATGATGAACCATCAAAGGAATTGTTAGACAGATTGGAAAGATACAACCCCGACAAATGCCACTTGGAACCAACTACCATTCTGCGACAACAATTTCCACATCTCCAAACTTGAGGATAGAAATTTTACATTTTTAAGGGAGGACATATTTGGGGTCTAACCCGTCACATGGGTAGAATAATGTATTCGGATGTAATAAAGGTCAATACTAATAAGGCCTTGTAATAAAATGGGCCATTCAGATGTAATAAGACCTAATATAAGATTTCATTTCTAGAAGGATCTTCCTCAGATCTTCTTTTGATAGACATATTTGATATAAATATTAGAATTGAGAATTATAGGAGAACCTAAGCTTGGATATTATTGTAATAGAGCTCTTGCCCTCAAAGTGGAGGACTTCCCCCTCAAAAGAAGACCCATGAACATTGTTTTGAGAATCAAAATTACTATTTACGACATTCTTATATCATTCCGATTGCTATTGTGGGCAGTTGTTAAGTTTATATTGTTTGTTGTCCTTATTTCTAGCATTTTATTTATGTTCTACATACTTTTTATCATTTTATTAGCTTCTAGGGTGAAGAGGAAAAATGAGAGGAGAAACAAAACAAAGAGATGACATGGAGCTTGAGGTGGGAGGATAAAAACACAGCGTTTCTGAAGAGGGAGCAGAGCAGAGGATATTTGCAGTGAGTATGGAGCTCTCACAAGTAAGTATTTATAAACGGAAAGAATATAGTAAGGATGGGATGAAGCTTGTGTTGAGTGAAAAATGAAAAAACAATGTGATGACATCATCATCTGTCATTGCATAAAATTAATAAATACTTGAGACTTGTAAAAGATATATGAATAAATGGGAGTGGTGGGAGTTACCAGAAAAGACATTCTTTTAGGGGGAGTTCACTCTGAATTTTGCCGATGTCCATATCATTGGCACCTTACATGTTTTTCCCTCTCCACCACCTAGGTCCGGTTGTTTGCCTTCAACAATATACAGACCTTGTGTTTCTCTCTCCCACTTTGCCTCCGATTAGGTTTATTTTCCTTCACCCGATCGCTGTTGTTCTGCGAGGGTGGAATTGTAAAGGTATTACAAAGATGAATCTATGATATCATTTCCAGTCCCTTTCTCCTCAAGGTTCATGGCAAATGGCATTACTTGAGGAGAGGGATTGGTGCTGAGTTCCCTAAAGAGGAGAAGAACTTTCTGAGAAAAGTTTCCTACATTTTCCTTTGTAACCAAAATACAGCATAAAGATGTTCAGAGGTTTTTATATAGGTAGGGTGAGAGAATCCCTAATTCTCATAGACCACCCACACTTATGGTGTGAACTGTTCATAGGTTGCTCTATAGGAAAGGTGCGATAATGTCTACACATGGGAAAAACAAACGTTTTCTAGATCTTCTAGAAGGAGAAGAAACTTCTATGGTGAGGTAGCATCCAAATGATTTGGATTCCCATTTACTAAACACTCCTTATTTAGTGGGATCATCCTAACACCCTCACCTTATCCTCTTCAGCTTATAAAGGAGGAGTTCTCATGTGGAGAGGATTAGCTTTTTTTTTAGCTTTGGAGCTTTTGGGATTAGCTTGGATTGGATTAAGATTTGGAGATTTTTAGCTTGGCTGGATGAGCCACTTGTCAAGATAGTTGTGAATATTATCAGATCTATACTCTCATAATTATTGGAATGGAAGTGAGTGGGGAATGAAATGATGTGGGGAAGGGACCCTTGCACCATTCAAGGCCATGGTTTTAATCCTCTTTCCCATTTAAAATACCAAATCCCAGTAAATATGAATTCTTCTATAAATCACATATTATTTTATTGCCTGATTCCTTGATCACATACTTGGTTTATATTAGCATGAGTTTATAACCTCCTTTAGTTTAAGTTTGCGTTCTTTTGCAAGATCATCATTGTATGAGCATTAGAATGGATATATGATGGTGATGGTGAGAGCATTCAATGGGTAATATCACCCATCCCTCTGGATTCAATACATTAATATTTAAAACTTAAGGAAGCGTCATGTTATGGTGTGTTTTATTTCCTAGATCTAGATTGGATATAAGGAGATCAGTTAAGTAACACCTACAGTTTGTCCAAAAACAAAATTGGCATCCCAACTGGGAAGGGATTGTTTCCCTCGTTCTCCGTTTCACCACTTTGGTGCTTTGTTTCACGGTCCCACGAGTCTGTGGGAGATCCATCCAAACACTCTGGATCTGAAATTTCACTCAATTTTTTTGTCCTTTTTCAAATTTTTTTCTTGTTTACAGACATTCCTGCCATGTACCTAGTGGCTTTGTGAAACACTGAAGTTCTCACCTTAGGTGTTAAAGTCAGTCGGAATCCCTCAGCGTCAACCTGTTCCGGCTGCAGAATCTTTAGTTCATGCTTTATCCTAGCACCGACCCTACTGGAGAACTTGTTTCAGCCCTGGGGTACTGGGATTTGGTCTTGTCATTTTTGATGCCCAATTTTGCTTTTATCAGCTGGATTAAGCTTTTAGAGCCTATATTGATATATCTATAGTCTGCTTGACATTAACTGGGTGCTTTTGTCCATATTTAGCTTTGGTTTTGAGACCTAGTCCTCTTGGAATTATCTCATTCTAATATCATATTTCTACGATTATTTGGGAAGATCGGATTTCTTATGAATGGTTAAAACTTTAAAGAACTTTTAGTTTGGGTTTCTTTGTTTTGAGAGAGTTCATTATTGCTTTTAATGAAATTTTGAAACAAAAAGATTATTCTTGTTATATATTAGATTGGGGGCATCCTTGCATTTCAAATGGTAATTACTTGATTCACCAGAGGTATACGTTGTGCATTGAATTATCCGATGCCCTACTCTCATTTATTAAGAATCTTGATATTGATGAGTTTTAATATTTTGGGATGTTATTCATGGAATGATAAATGTTTTCTCAGCCTTCTCATTGCTTATAGCTTCGCCAGTATGAAAAGATTGCATCTTCATTTCTTTGCATGGTTTACAGGTGGTTGAAATGTCCTTCCACACTGTTTATATTGAGTAACAATGACATACAAGAATACAAACCTTATAAAACCGATTAGATATTTTCCCAACTCTGGTAGCAAACCTACAATGGACTAAGTTGTAGGGATTTGGAATAGAATTGAAAGATAACTTTCCAAATTTACAGAGCAGAAAAACATATACAGTAGAATATTGAGTTAGGGAGTGATTAAATCCACCTATTACATTTTGTGTAGGAGCCCACTTATACAAAGAAGGGTCCAATCCGAGGTGCATTGAGACTAGAAGAAGTTACTCCTGCTTTGTTGTTGTTGGTCTTGGTGTAGATGTATGTGTATGTGTGTGGTATGGGGGTCGCTTGAGGGGTATACCCACCACAATGGTAAGGTGGGAGCCTTAGAGTTGATTTGAGGATAGATACCTAGCCCTTGCATGTGGGTCCAGGCTAATGGAAGGCCCCTATTTCCCGAGGCATCTTGCATGGCTGAGGGAGATTGGTAGCTGAGGTGCCCTATATCTAGGTTCTTTACATGGGGTGATTGTGGAGGGTGCGGCCTTCGGGTACACAGACTCAACGTTGGCTGACTCCTTTCGGGCTCCTTGGAGGTATACACCTCCTGATTATGTGGGAGCTTACACTAAGTTAGTTCCATTCATGAGTCCGTCAACGTAAATTCCTTGGCTCTATCTCATCCCATCACCTATACGATTTCCCATGGCGTTGGATTTCATCATAACTAGTCTACTCATTGTAAGTAGGTTTTACTTGTTTGTTTGCTTCCTAGATTCTTAGCGTGTGTTTTGTTTGTTTTCCCTAGAAGAATCTAGTTTGGATTTATTTAATGGCGTCAGGTTCTGGAATGACCAATGAGGGAACCTCTACTTCAGGGGAACCTTTGTTTTTTTCCTTCTAATGGAAACATTGAATTCTCCCTCACATGTCCTTCACACAAGGTGCTTCCTAGGTCTCCCATATTGGATAGTATGGATTTGTTTTCTACTCATGTAATCCCAAATGTAGTTAGTGCCTCAGTCTGAGCTTCTCCCCCCCAATCAACCTCATGTTGATCCTTCACCTTCTTCACAGTAAGATCTTCTTCACCTTCTTTTGCAGCGCAATTAGCCTTCGTTTCATCTTCTTCATTTGGGTGAAAGTTGTGACAGCTATTGGCAGTGAATGGAAGAGAAAGACAAGAAGAAGAGATGGGGATCCAAACCTCCAACCATTTATCCAAAACATGTTGGAAACAGCAGTTCATTAATGCGTGTTGGGAGTGGTGATGATGTTAAGATCACCCAAACAACCCATAAGCCCCAAGTACCCTTAGGGCCTTTGTAAGGGTAGCCATATTCTTAAGGAATGCTTTCAGTCTATCCAAGGTGCTAGAAGCATGGTCTACACATTATCACCAACCTATGTCGTTAGCCTATTAACAACATGTTGATGACCTCCGCATCCAACTAGTCAAGATACTGTTGGGAGAGAAAAGTGGGATCAAGTTCCTGGCGCATGTTATGCAGAAGGAGTCATCTCACTCACCTTTTCCCTTGTATGGGTGAAGAGCCTCTAAATTGTGGAAGACATGATTGTTTCACAACCTCAACTTCTAGGCGCCTTCGTGAAGCTTTCTCTCAACCCTCCAATGGTTGATGCGGTGTCGATCCTCTGGTCCCTTCCGCGGTCAGTCAGTTGATCCCATGCCGTCAATGCAGTCTAATGTCATAGTTGAACCAGGTTGACAGTGGTTGATCCATTGGCCTCATCCTCGGTCAATCCTGGTTCTCCTCTCCGGAGAAAACTAAAGGGAGATTAGATCAGTCCTCCTCGGTCGATCTCGTTCTCCCATTAGAGAGTGAAACTTAAGTGGTTGATCTATTTCCATCCATCAACCCCATTGTCCCCTTGGAGGTAAGAGCCAAATTAGTCCTATATAGACTCATCATCGGTGATCCACTCTAAAGCTAGAGTAGGCAGGATCATATCATTTTCTTGATCCCCAGAATCTCCCATGCGGAGGTGTTCCTCCTTCTCTTGTGGCAGGATTCCCTCCAAGTACTGAATCCATTCTTTTTGATTGGGGTGCACTATTTGGACCTCGTCTTCCCTCTCATTCCTTTCTAGATTACGATTACGGGTTTGTGGTGGGTATGTTCCTGATGGGTGAAGGTTCGTCCATTACTATTTTGTCCTCTATTGCTTGGAAGGATTTGGGTTGTCCTCTTGTGTGGGTTATCACCGGAATCCTGTTAGCTTTACTTGAGGAAGAACGGAGTCAATGCTAGGGACCCTTCCTCGGTTCACAGCATGTAAATTTAGGAGGAAAAGCGTCTTTATTATTTGATGTCGTGGTAGTCCAAGACCCTTGGATTTTTCTTTACTCCTTAGGTGCAATTATGTCTATACCATGAAAGCTAATATGTCCTCTTTTCATGTGATATATCTCCCTCACGATGGATGAGTTGTGATTGTTGATCAACTTTCATTCACAGGCAGCCATTACCTCCACAAATGTTTCTTATGGAAGGTACTCCTTACCTTGCGGGTCAATTACCCAGCATTTATACTCCCATGGCCCCGACTTTTGATGGCTTAGATCTAGTAGTTGGCATGTGATTCTTGATAAGTTGTTGAGCCTGATCTCTTTACTCCTATGCATGACCCTCGACATGAATTGTCCTTCGAGGTGTGTTTCTTCCTTCCAGTAGAGACCTCTTGGAAGCCATGGTAGGTTTGTCCATGTTATAGTGTCATTTCAGGCATTTCCTCTTGGTTCCTTAGTCAAAGTACCGCACAGGATGGTTTTTGCGTCTCTAGCCACAACCTCGTTAAAAATGAAGCGGAGGTTTTGAAGGATGATGGATTTTCGTCTCTAAGAGCCTCGTTAAAAAATGTAAAGCGAGGGTCTTTAAGCATAGTTTTTCTAATTTCAGAGCTCATTAAAAATGGAAACCACTTACGAGGATAGTTTTTTAGATCTGCAAAGCAGAACCTTATTAAAAAGCTTGAGAGGTTCTGGAAGCATGGATTCTTGTTTTGTGTCAAGCTTCGCTTAAAAATGAAATGGTTTTTCCCCTCTCTATTTAAGATTAGAAGTCGCCGTCTAGTATTTGGAAATTCATTTCATTCTCCCTTTGGAGTTGGATTAAAACGGAAGCAGGAATACTCAACCCTCTGGACTTCATCCCACGAAGTGGGCAGCTAAGCTTCTGTTGGGGCTAAAGTACCAACATCCCTTTCATGTGTTATCGTTGTAGAGTCCCGCAAACATAAATTTTACTCCATAGTTCAAGCTTGTGTAAAAATGGAAACCCTTACCTCAAACATAGTTCCCTCTAGTTCAATCTTGCGTAAGTAAACCCGAGGGTCGACACAGTTTTTGTTTTGTTTTAAAGCTTGCATGAAAATGAAAACAATCCCAATCTCAGTCTTTGTTCTTTCTTTCATTAAATGCCGATGATTGCAGAGCTTAGTCTTTATTCTTTCTCGTATTCTGAAGTAAACAGCGAGGAGCCAAGTATGACTTAGTCTTTGTTCTTTCTCATGCTTTCGTAAATACACTTAGAATAAGTTCACGGAAACTTAATGATCTTTGTTATTTCTCATGTAAACAAATGCATGGGAATAGGATTCTCCGAGCTTAACGTCTTTGTTCTTTCATGCACAAGTAAATCAATGGAAGTGATCATAATAGTATACTTTTATCACTTTTTAGAGATCATAAAGTTATCACGAAAAGGAACCCACAGGTTCCCTTTAGCTCTTTTAGACTCTCTAACATGAAAAGATTTCCAAGAGACCTTGTTCTTTTCATGCTCATTTAAATTAATTATTTAGAAAGAAAACATCTATTGGCGATAGTTTATCTCTTTTTGGTCTCATCGAGCTACTTTATGGAAAAAGAAATGAGAGAGCTTCATGCAATAAGTGTTTTCTAGACTCTGCAAAATCAGCAGAAACCTTGAGTTTTCTATCTACGGACTGGATTAAACAAACATCGACATGCCCACATGCAGGGTTATAACCACTCCTTCCTAGAGTTCTTTAAACATACTCTGAGGGACTTGTCCTAGGGATGAGCTTACATTTAAAGCATATGTTATCCTCCTCAAACTAGCGTAAAATAAAGAGGAATTTTCATGTAAAATGGGTGGGGGTGGGAAAAATTGTGTCCCAAACACCATATTGGAAGGTCACTTTTTGAACACTGACCTTGCCAGCATCTGCGTGCCTTTGTATCCTAGGTTGGAAAATCCACTTGTCTGATCATACACCCTTATAAGATTACAAATCGGTCCATGATCCTATTTGTTGTGGAGTCAATGTTTCCAAGACAATTCTCGTGTCATTAATATGTTCAAAGAGAAGTTCAACCCAAGAAGCCTTCTATTGCGTCAGCCATTCTACAGTCCTTAAACTATGCCATCAGCCATCTATGAGTCAGTCCTGAATCACTTGTTACTCTGATCTACATTAAATCGTACTTTTCAGTGTCATTGTCAGTCCTGAATCACTTGTTACTCTGATCTACATTAAATCTTGTTACTTTTTTCGTGTCATTGATGTGGGATACATTAAGGCCCTCTTTCGACAGTGGGTTTTCATTATCGACCCCTGATCAGGAGATTCCGCTGAGTGTTCGACTTCAGCTCATTTATTCGCATTCATTGGATTGTACTAGTGTACCTTGGGAGTAATTGACATTAATGATGATTTCCCTCACACTTGTTAATGGTATACACTAATGACCGGTAATCAAGTGGTTTCTACCATGTTTGACTCCGAAACATGTATTCACATGGTTAGATTCGTACTATAGAGTGGTGGAGATGAAGACCCTAGATCTTTTATGAGAGATTCAAGTTGCGTTGGAGTATATTCAGTTTGTACTATTGCATAGATCCACATTGTATGTCTCGTGGCTATGTTCAAATTTGAATCTTTAACACATAGATCCATAGTGTATTTTTGGTGGCTATGTTAAGATTTGAGTCATATTGGCATGGATCCATAGTGTATGTTTGGTGGCCATGACCCGTCTTACTTGACATGGATCTTCGCATGTTGGCATTTATGCTTTAAGTCATTTGTATTCTGAGTATGGGAATGCCTACCTCAGTGATGATATATTATTGTACTGTATTTCCTTGTTTGTTGGCAGGTTTTCGACCGACTGTTCCTTGTTCCCTACACACACTCGACAAAGTATTTCAGCTATCACT
>SNQJ01S0165656.1:5316-26382 GCA_010110895.2 Picea sitchensis | reverse complement strand
TTGGTTGGTTGATCATGATACATTCCTACCCTAACCACCCCAAACAATCTACCCAAACAATGCAGAATTTATATTGTTTGCTAGTTGAGAGGGTTGATTCATGCTACAATCATGCTTCCAAAGAATTGATCTATATTGTATGATGAGAAACAGATTAATTTCAGAGTGTTGATGAATGAATGATAAGTTTGGTTAATGATATATTTTTTGTTCCTTGACATATAATAATGAAATTTTCTAATCTGGCAGCATTGTATTTCTTCTGAAGTTATTACATTGAGCTCATTGCCGTATTCTCTCTTTACAATATTGACACTTCATGTGTTTCATGGCATATACTTATTGAATGGATGCAAACTTATATTGGTTATGAACTTGTTACAATGATGCTCTATTTCATTGCTATCATAAAGACCCAATTTCATGCTTTTTTGTTTCATAAGTACTTGTTCATGCTTCACTTCTTGCACATATGAAATTTTCTAAATGACGACTATCTTGTGAATGAATATGTAGTTTTTACTTAGAAAGTTTCACCTTTAACATTTTATATTTCTTCATCACTAATTATGAGTAATGGTGCATTGGTGTGTTGTGTTTAATAAAGTGTTTTCCTTCCAAGCATTCATTGATCATTTTATTCTCTTACTTTTCTTGAAGCATCAGTTTAGAGAAGTCAACCCAAGTCAAACAAAGTCCTTGTCCTCACCTATCTAGAAATGCAATGATAGGAATTAGTATTAGCCTTCCTTATGTTAGAAACCCTCCTTATGTTAGAAACCATGGCCTTTCCCAACTAGATTCCCACAAGCTTTGGACTTGGAATGATATTTCTAAATATTCCCAATAAATGGAATGGCCCTTCATTTTAAATATTCCCACAAGAATTTAAATGTGGATAATATTTAAAGATTAATAAAACCATCTGTGATAAAAATCCATGAATGCATCTAGACACAAACCTTCTTAGGGAGCCATAAAAATCCTAAAAATTCTTAGTAGAATAAAGAAGATTTTTTTTTTCAATGCCTCTCGTGATGAGCTTAGCCAACCTTACAACTTATATGTTTAGTAAAGATCACACATATAAATATATTTTATATGTATATGTTATCTATTTTAATAACATATCCATATCAAATATATATTGTTACATATATATCTTTTGGTTGACTCATTGTATTTCTCGTATGCCAAACATTCATCAAACTATGTTCTTTTCACTATGTTAAGGGATTCTACAACTAGAAATTGTCTTTATTGGACAAGACATCTTCTCTAGATGTCTTAGTATAACCATAAAATACCCAATTTAATGGAGCATTCTTCCTCCTAGGTTAGTGCCCCCTTGAATGTGAAAATAAGACCTTCAGATAATTCTTTCAACACAAGGAATTCTCTATTCTAGCATACTTGAATTTTTGAATATAGATGAGGGCCTATTGAGATGAATTGATAGACTAACTATAAATATCTTAGGGTAATTCTTGATTGGATGTGACACTCCATATTTGTACTCTTGAAATCAAAACTAGATGGTGCTTGATCACATGCAGAGCGAACTACCCATACCTTATTTACTTCATAGAATTTCCCTTTGTGAAATGTTTTCAAGAATATAATGAACTTCATAGCCTATAATATTCTTCAAATACATGCCCCCTTTCTTCAAAAATAAAACATTATTGTTTTTTCTCAAATATATATATATATATATATATATTTTAAATAAATCATTTTCGTCGCAATCTCGACACATTATAGAAATCATGCAACGATTTTGCTATAAAAAACATGAAAGTGTTTGTCTCAATTGCAATGAACCATATAATCTTGTGACGATTTGCCTATACAAACCACGAAAGTGTTTGTACCAATTGCGAAGAATTCACTATACAAATCACGACAATTTTTGTCTCACTTGCGACAACTGAAACAAATCCTACGATGAATTTGCTATACAAATCACGACAGTTTTCATATCAATTTTGATGACCGATACACATTTTGTGACGAACTTTTTGTACGAATTGTATAGATATTTTGTTGCTATATACCATGTGTTCGTCGCAAATGCGGCAAACTCTTCAAAAGCTTATTTGTTGCAATTTTTTCACTTACTTTTCCTATATTGTCAAGTGTGCGACGATTTCCCTACTGTGTCGCTCTTTCGACACATTCTTTACTTAGTCGTATTGGCGATGATATTTATTTTTTTGTCACAATTGTGACAATGTCTCTACTATCGTCTCTCTTGTAACATTAATCAAGGTTCGTCGCATGTACTGCGTCACATGAAACGACATTTGGGAGACTCAAGATTCATCGCAATATCCACGACTTTTGCAAGAGCATCGAAATAGCCATCGTAAAATGACCCAAATTTGTTAGTGATTGAGACCCTTCACCAACTCCTTTATGGTATTATATTTGGATGACATCCTCATCTTCAGAAAAATGTGGGAGGAGCACTTGAAGCATATTCAACAGGTTTTGAGCACTATGCGACAACACAACCTTTATGCCAACTTGGAAAAATTCTCTTTCGGCATGAACAGGGTCCAATACTTGGGATACGTTGTTGATGAGCATGGAGTACATGTTATTCCAGCTAAGATCCAAGTCATCAGTGATTGGCCAGCCCTGACCACACTGACCAAGACTCAGAGCTTCTTGGGACTAGCCAATTTCTACCGATGGTTCATGTTGGGATTCTCCCATATTTCCTGGGCCCTCGACCAGGTGACCAAGGGCAGTGGTAGGGACAAGTTCATGTGGGGGAAGGAGAAACAATGAGAATTTGATGATCCAAAACATCACTTATGCTCAGATCCAGTACTCTCCTTACCCAATATGAAACAACTATTCGATATTGAGACTAATGCATCTGACTATGATGTGGGCGCAGTTCTCACTTAGCACAGGCATCCTGTGGCATACCATAGTGAGACACTCTCTAATACTGTCCGGAAATACCCCACCTATGACAAGGAAATGTATTCCATTGTCCAAGCCTATCGTTAATGGAAACATTACATTATGGGGAAAGAGATTATCATACACACTGATCACAATCCTTTGCAATTCATACAGACATAGGGGAAATTGCAAAACGACCACCGTTAGAAGTGGTCCACCTACCTACAACAGTTCAATATCAACATCAAGTATAGGACATGTATCTCCAATCATTTCAATGACTTCCTCAGTCGACCTCTTGTGGATTCACTCACCATTGTGCTCAGTTCCTTTGGACATGAAACATCGGAGTGGCCCCAAATTTACTAGCAAGATCCTGACTTCGCCACTACATATAATCTCTTGGGTATAGGCACCATTGTCACTGATTTTCACATTCAGGACGGACTCTTATGCCACCCGGTCCATCTATGTGTTCCTATAAGCGAGCGTGCAAAGATGATTTGGGAATCCCACTATAGTTGGGTGGCAGGATATTTTGGCGTAGAGAAAACTATGGTCGTTCTTCAAAAACATTTTTATTGGCCAAAACTTCGACAAGACGTCAACAAGTATATTAGTTCTTGCACTATCTATGCCATTTCCAAGCTATCCATCAAGAAGCAAGGCTTATACACCCCTCTTCCTATTCCTGAGAAGCCATGGTAATCCATCTCAATGGATTACATGTCTGGTTTTCCATCCACAAAGAACGGAAATGACTGCATATTTGTGGTCGTTGATCGATTTTCGAAGATGGCCATCCTCACAACATGTAAGAAGAATGTCACAGTGGGAGATACTACCAAGATCTTCTTCAAACGTGTTTGGGTCCACTTTGGGATACCACAGACCATCATCTCTGACCGAGACAACAGGTTCCTCATCACCTTTTTTTTGAGTCTCTTGTCTATGTTGGACACCAAGCTCACAAAGTCCACTTATTTCCACCCCCAAATGGATGGCCAAACTGAGGTCGTCAATCATATGATCATGCACATCCTGTGCATGTACAATTCTAAGCATCCCCGAACATGGGACAAGAGTCTCCCATATGTCCAACACAATTACAAAAGGGCTCTCCATAGTTCCACTAGCCATAGCCCATTTCAGGTGGGTCTAGGATTCCAACCCTTGGGACCCATTGATGTTTCACTTCCTCTTGCCACCGCACAAACAGACTCTTCCCATGATTAGTCTACGATAAAAAAATCCACCAGATTCATTGAGAAGCTTCAGGACATCCACCAACAGGTCCAGGAGATTTTTCATAAATTCGATGCTAAGTACAAGCAACACCATGATCAACACAAGGTACCACACCAATTTCAGGTTGGCAAAAAATTTTGGTTACATTTACAGAAGGAGCGTCTCACCAGGCCCCATCAAAACCTTCACCCACTTCGTTATGGGCCTTACACTATCACCAAGGTTGTGGGTAGCAATGATTTTGAGCTCAACACTCCACCCTTCCTTGGTCTGCATCCATTATTCAATGTGGACCTCCTTCGACCATATTTTCCACAGTTATTGGACACCTCTGAGATCATCGAACAACCGACACCAATAGAGCTCAACCCTGACTGCAGGGAACAAGCATCCATTGAATAGATAGTGTACACACATGTCAAGGGCACTCGCCAGTAGCGGATCCAATGGTATTGGGTTTTCAAGGCAGGGAAACTCCTACACAAAGTCAAGTGGCTCACTTAGGGCCAAATCTAGAAGAAGTTTCCTCACCTGATGGGGGAACTCAACGTAATGGAGACCATTTCTTCCTAAGGGAGGAGGATTGATCCAGATGGATATTGGTGGCCACCCACCTATTCCAGCTAGCTCCTCATGTCCATTTTTTATTCATCACGTCTTTTTGTACTGCTTTATAATTGTGAGTTCTACACTTCTGGGGTTGTCTGAATCTTCACACATTCTCCAGGTGGACACGGGTGTCCTCTTGCGTAATCCAACTAGATTATTTTGTATGTTTTCATGTCATCACATCTTGTTGTACTTCCAGGTCTGTTTTGGTGCCCTAAACGTTGTTTTTTTACTCGACATAGTCAGAATATACACGGAGTCAGAGTCTAACGATGAAATGTGTATTTCTCTAAAATACCTTTCAAATGGGCTATCACACGCCTAAAACATAGGTCGTATAAGAAATTCATGACCCTAGGAAGTTGATGTACCAAATTACACCAACTTACCCATAGGGCCCACATGAATTTTGGTGTTTCACCTTCTAGGGTTAGGTTTTTGGATGTCTAGGATTTTGGCATTCATGAGTAATATGAAAAGGTCCTCTAGAGCCTCATTGTAATCCATTCTACTCAGACAGATGCACGTAGCATCCACATCTCTTCTCAGAGATAGCTACCACCATTTGAGCAAGTCTCAGTTCTGTAGTTTTACAGTTTCAACCTATTTCTTTATTTAATAGAATATATTGTTGACTGGATATTTGTGTTATTCTTCCTATCTCCGTGTTTATGATATTCAGTCTGTTAATCAATTTGTTCCACTCCTAAATCTGGATCACGTCATCCATTGGTGTTGTTCTATGTTAATTATCATGTACTTTCTACCTCATGCAAGTTTTTAAGGATCCCTTAATCCCTTGACTCCAACGAGCCTTCCCCTATCAATTTCATAACCTATATGCTAGGGGTTTGGTTTAGGGATGGTGTACCTCGGGCCCATATTCCTCATTAGTGGGTTCCTTAGACCCAGAAGGGATAATTCTCATTTATTTCTAACTTGATTATTCTCATGTGCTCGACTCCAACTCATTGTTGCAATGTTGAGATTTTTACACTTTATGGTTCAGTGGCTAGATTGATTATACAATATTCCCAGACATGTGTGAGTTATATCAACCCTTATAAGGGAGTTCCCCTTTAGTTATCTCCCGACATGTTCTAACGACAACACTTATTTCCATAGGTATAGCTCTAGTTGTTGTACTTTTAATGTTGGTCTTAGGAGTTCCTCCTATTCCCAGGTGCCAATGAACTCCCCCGTATTGGCACTAGGACCATGATTTTAAGGGTTATTCCTATGTACCCTAGTTCCATTTTCCTCATTAATGGGTTATCTTTGACCATGTTCAGAGAGTCTTCATCACTCTTAGACTTGGTAGGATCTCATGTTCTTGACTCCAACTCATTCTCTCACAATTGAGATTCATACATATATCTCCATGATTCACCCTCATTTGTAGTTCCTTGGATTTGATTGACTTGGCTCCACTCTTGTTAGATCCCTCAATTTCATTTTCCCTCCTCTTAGCTTATTTCAAATATTCAGATCCCCTTTCCTATTAAACAAGGATTCTCAGGTATTTTTTTGTTCCCCCTCCCCCTTGGGAGGGAGTATCAGCTCCTATGTATTTAGATCAGTTGTATCCAAGATACTTCTATGTTGGACCTAGCTCTTTTGATAAAGGAATTTGCATGTGGGTCTAACTATATTTTCGTATTGTACTCTAGTACTTATTCATCGACCTCTTATTGTATTGTATTGAGGAAACCATTTTTTCTCATTAGCAGGGCCCATTTATGTCATGGAAAACCAGTGTATCATTGTTATGATATATCTCAATGAGTGTGGGTATGCCTACCTCGTCCCTATTGAGATCTTGCACAAATATCACCTTTTGACTTGTTATTGATAGGTGGTTCTCCATGGCACTTCCATGGGTTGGTCCTTCTTTGGACACTCTTCTCCCTCCTTGGTCCTTTCTAATCTTAGAAAAATAAAACATGATGTATTTTGAGCATATGATTTTCTCTAACCTGCACATTAGGGGTAATCACTTTGTTTTCCTAAGATTAATCCTAAGGATCAAAGAGTAATGTCAAGAATTATCATGAGTGTTTGGAAAAGAACATGTTTAAATGAGTGATTTCCTACCTTTAGTTCTATAAGAAATGAACTTCAAATGAGATTAATAATAGGGCAATACAGAGGTTGTATTTCATTGTCTGAGTCACAATTACATTATCAAATGGTGTGAATGAATGTTACAAAACTGTTAAGCGAGGTTAGGCATCAATTTAGGATGAGTCTCACCTTGTTTTTAGTGGAATAAAAGTAGAGAAGGCACCCTTGAGCGGGATATGAAATGAAGTAATTCACATAGAATGCAGGTCTTGTTTTATTCACACGGTAAATACGGAGGAAAAATTGTTTCCTAATGGATGGTGGTATAATATGATGTAGTTGTGATACTAAATTGAAATCAATCTCTTTTCAAAGGAATTACATAAAGAAATTCATAGAAATGAAAATACTAAGGAAAGAAATAACTCAAACTGAATGAAAATCAAAATCTATGTCTGCACTTGTATTAAAACTAAAAAAAAGAGTTTCTCTATTACATCTGGAGCCAAAAGCATCCCCACATTGAACGACACCTGAATAGATCTAAAAATATATCTACTTATACAAAATTTTCTCAACAAAAATCGTTGGACTTCATACAATGTATCCTAAAAATGAGAGATGCAATTGAGATAAAATGGCCGAGAAGAAGATATTGTTTGGTGGCACTCATCTATCTCTTCATCGTCCTTGGTAGCAGCTTGTTTTTCCTTTTTTCTTTAGATTGGGCACACATGTCATGGTGCCGATAATCATTTTGTTTCTTGTCCCTCACCATCCTATTCCTTTTGTATGAGTTCTTGGATGCATTCTTGGAAAGAATGTCGATTGAAAATATGGGAGTGATAATGTGAAAGGTAGTTCATCGTTCGATCACTATGTGATTGATAATAGTTATGAGAAAGAGTAACTTCTCATGAATAGGATGACATGGGGACAAGTGTAGGTGGTGAGCTAAATGGGGTGATATTGGAGCGATGTGATAGGTTGGGGTTGACATGAGGGTACATGACATCTGCGGTGTGGTGGAGGGTGAATGAATTTTTATGGCGTGGATGAGGTAGGTGTTTATCCAGATCCTTTACATTTCTCTATTTTGTGGGGGTGCGAGGGGGTGGTTTAAAGTAACCCACTTTTCATCCTTATTTTTTAATTGATGCCATATACCCCTGAGAGAAAATTGTGGTTTAAATTGTGTGACCGACCTTCAAAATTAAACCCCGTGCAACTTCACCCGCTACAATCGCTCTCAGTCGCTGATATCCATAATCCATTGAAATCCAACTGTCGATCTTCTCAAAGTGAGATAAGAACCCAAAGTGAAGTGCGGTCACAACTCTTGGTCATGTAAAGAAATAGAGAAATTTGTGCAATTCATGTCCGTCGATATGAGTCGGGGACACGTGTCAGACGATCCATGTATTTGACTATTTAGTACTCGAGGAGGAAAGCAGTGTTGAGTAAAGAAATACCGAAGACCCTAAGCTCATCTGGAATGTTGATCAAAGTGGACACATGGAAGGAGATCCCGCACTTCGACAGATAACCACTTCGGAAGATAGATGGATGTGTGAAGCGAAAACTCCCGAAGCCAAAGTTCCAAGTAAATCATCATCTTTGAAATCAAGAGGACACGTGGCGAGGAGATCATATACTTTGAAGACTTAGCACTTCAGAAATTTTCACCTCAGCATGGGAGCCGAGGAGTTCAAAGTAAATTGCGGCTATCAATATCAAAGGATACGCTGCGTCAGATCTTCCACTTCGGGTACTTGGTGCTCTAGAGAGTTTGTGCCCCCTTTTCTATCTATTTATCCCCTTCCCTGTTATATTTGGTCCCTTTCTTAGTCTATCCATCTTCCGAAACGATTTATCGTTCCACTAGATTCTAAAATCTAATCCATCAAGTTTTCTTGCAACTTTTGTGGCGCCATAATCCTTAAGGAAATAAGATTAGCCTACTTGTAACAAGAGAGGTTTGTATGTTTTTTCAAATAGATAAAACTTGCTAATTGCGAAAGGTGAAAATGAATTTGAAATTGAAGTGATTTTATTTAAACAAGATTCAACGATCTTGGTATAACCTTACTAGCGAATACTTTTATTAATGTTAATGGAGATGTCTACCTGGAGATCTGTAATCCTCGTTTGAATCATTATCCTGAATTAGTCTTAAATTCCATCAATATTTTGACGGTTTGTGTTCGAGAGTTTTATATGTGACAGAGTGGGAAACTCCTGAATCCCGAATCCGCGGAAAAAATAGTCTTTGGATATTCTCTTTTAAAACCTTAATTAATCATTTTTAAAAAGTGTGTTAATTTTGAGTGTCTCGACGGTTCGGACTCCAGGGACTTTTAATGTATCTTGAGAGGGACTTCCCAAAACCCAAAAGTGAAAAGTGATTAATTATCTAGTGATTGATCTTAAGTCTTAAATAATTTCACTTAATTTTAATTATTTCGGAAGTTCGGACTTCAAAAATTTTAGAATACGATAGAGGGGGAAAGTCTGAAATCCGAAATGCAGACTCATTAATTATCTCTTGATCATGATTAACTTAAAGGTATTTTACGTTCAATGCTTAAGACATTTTGATATTTCGGTGATTAGTGAATTCATTCTTTGTTAAAGAATCACGAAGGATCATCTCCCATGAGTAGCGTGTTATGTATGATGTCATTATGGATGATGTGTCGAGGAAAGAAAGGTGCCACATGTTACTTGGAATCATGTGAATCATCAAGTGAAAATGTCAAAAATGGGTGCCACGTGTTAACTCGGGGAAGACTCAAAGGTACACATGTCTTATTACTTGTGTCTTTAAAAGGTTTAGAAAAAGTCACAAGAAGATACCTTTGGGTTTCAGAGGAAGTTTTTATTGTTTAGACTGTTAAGAACATCCAAAGCGAGGAAGCTATGGAAGCGGTTGTTAAAGATTTACCTCTTTAAAATTCGGGTGGCTCCAGAACTCCGGGGGCTATTAGGATCATTCGATCAAAAGGGAAAAATCATCAATGACAGATATCGTGCATGCCTTATTATTAACCCCAACCAACGACGTTTGATTTAAAATTAAAGGTCATTTTCTAAGGTTTTGCTTTCTTCGGGTAAAATTACATTTTTTCATGAGGTGAAAAATATAAAAATCAGGATATATATGGATCTCGGAATCTCTAATTATTGAATAGTCATGTAATTCTGGAAAATTAATCATTAATCAAATATTAATGATCAGTGTAAATCGAAACAACTTTAACCGAAATATCAAACTTCGATCGACTTTGTTTGCATCAAGGTTAAGTAGATGCAAAAATTTATTTGGGGAATCCTAAGTTGGTTGAGATAAGTAATAGGAAAGAGAATTAGATGACATAGTATGTTATATGAATATGTATGAAAACCATACATATATCATAGATATTGCTTGATTTCCAGTGAGCCTATTCAGTAGCTCGGTGAATTTATATAGTTCTCCCATTGAATTTCCTTTCGTCACTTCAATTAGTATTTTTGCATTTTTAAAGGAGTGAAATCATTACATGAATTTCCTTTCATCATCTCTTTTGACAATATGGAAATCAAATATGAATTTCCTTTCACCATCTGTCTTATATTTTAATATTTTGAAATTAGGAATCAATCTGTATGTATCATACAAAGGGTGATATCTTCTTTAAATTTAAAAAGAAGGTCTGTCAACAATTTTTAAGTATACTCGAAACTAATTTTCTCCCAATTCAGTGCACCTTTGCCTATAGGGAATATTTTATAGGGATTTTAATTTTTCAAGGATTGACCTTGAGTGAATTAGTCAGTTTAAAATCCAATAGAAGAGATAAAGTTATCAAGATTAGCCTGGACATACTTTCTTTTGGTTATCGAAGGAACATAAAGATTTTCTCCTAATCTGGTTTTGAAGATATGTTTTTAAAATCTTGAGTCAAGGTGAAATTATTTCTTTCTAGGGAGACTAAGGAAAGGTAGAGAAAATCATAAGTGAATAAGAACTTGGGGATAGGAAAAATAACCAAATAGATGATTCGTAGGATCTGACACAAAATCTAATCCATATGAGTTTGTGTGTTGTAGTTTAGATTCCTTGACATTTTATTTTATTTTATCTTTATTTTTATTCGAGGAGATGGCTTAGGGAACTATCAACATGAGACTTCAAGTTATGATTTTCCACACCTCTGGTTTTTAGGTCAGGTGATAATATTATCGCAAGAAAATCTTCCTTCATATTCATTTCAAAACTAATTTTCTTAAAATTTTATTTGGACTCTAAGAAGATTAGGAACTCATACCTTATTTTTTCCTTTTGAATTTTCAACAGGAAAATTATTAATTATCCTTTTGTTTTAGACAAATCAAATGTTGGAAACAATGATTATTGGTGCAGCTAGCCCCATCTCTTGTTCAACAAGATCTACTTTGTGAAGTGCCAAGAACAGTAGACCAAATGCCTTCATCCATGCGCAACCTTAAATTAACCATGTTAAACTCTGAACCCCATCATTGGGCTATGGAGTCATAATGCTTAAAAACGGAACCATATTGGATGCCAAACTGAGAACTGAACTATTGAGTTGAAATAAAATGTAGAACTGAACTACTGAACTGAAATAAAATGTTGAACTAGAATGATGAAATGAAATGTTGATTTGGACAACTTATTTATATACATTGGCCCTACACTAATCAGGTGAAATTCCATTGATCAAGTAATATGGAATTTCCAATGGAGCCATGCAAATAGTGGATTGCTTAACATACCTTGATTGCTGCTAAATGAAGGAATGAAAAGATAATATTTTTTTTGTAGCAAAGAATGGATAGGTAGCTTGTGCTTACTATTGAATCTTGGTTGCACAAAAAACGCCGCAACATTTTGGACCTCTTGAAGAAAATACTCCAACCAAATAGCCACTGGATCATGAAAAGATAAAAAAAATTCAAAATCAATCGATAGCTCCTCCTGTTGACCAAGTTGTATGAAACGACTTTGCACACTTTCTCCACTACTGATCTTTTCTTTTCCTAACTCGAGAATTTCATATTGAGGCTCACTAGTCTGCTACTCATCAGTTCCTAAATAGGAAGGAGAGATCAACTGCTCCAGTAGCCCCTCCTTATCTCCTTCATCATATGTCCAAGAATCTTCTTCATCATTGTCATACACAGGTTGATTGCTTTTATAGTGCAACTGATAATTTTCCTGCTGAAGTGAACTCTCTAAAGAAAGAGAAATAATTTTTTGTTCACCAACTTCAAAATTGCATTCATCATAGTTATCAAACATAGGAGAACTATTGTATGCTTCCATGCATGTTGGGAATTTTTTTTTATCTTCTTCATCATCCGGATACTCATCGTAAAGAGGTTGATTATATAAAATTTATGAAATTTGACTTTCAAAAACTTCCATTTCTTGATGATCTAGTAATGATGACTGAATAATAGCATCTTGATCAAAATAAGAATTTATAAAAGTAGTTTGATCATGACAATAATTACTATGAACATTTGGTACAATGAGAAATGCACTTAGAGTATCGTTGCCATTGTCAATATCATTACCAAAATCATCTTTTCCAAGAGTTGATTGCTGATGGTCTTCAATAAGCCACTGGCCTTCGCAAGGATCTAGATCAGTAGAAGATTCATCATCATGTATTTGATCATCTTGAAGCACTGGAGGGTCTGTAAGGATTTCTTCATTTTTACTTGCAATCATGCCGTCTTCATTCTTATTGCTGCAAGAAACCTCTTCTTGATTTACTTCGAAGTATTCTTCATATAAATTTTCCTAATTTGTTTGAAGGATATCATGTTTTTCTACAAATTCTTCTTCATAGAGTTGGCCACAATTGCTATCATGTTCTGATTTTTCATTAGCAAACCGATTATCTTTACAATCTCGTTCTACGAAATATAACTTGCAACAATCTTCAAAAAGGAACTCTGATGAATACAATCTTTTGCAATATTTATGAAAAGCTACATGGAATTCTTTTAATGATGAAATGATGGAAGGGAGTAGATATTTGTACCAAAGTCGAGCATCCCCTCCCAGACTAAACATGAACAATTTCATCAAAACATCTTCATGATGAATATCTAGTTGGTGCATGAGATTCTGAAATTCAAACAAATTTTGAGCATGATTATCATCTTTATCCACTCTAAAACTAGGAGGATGATCTCCCCATTCTTTAATATCAGGAACAATGTTTGGAAAACCAAAAACATTTGTAAAGTCCAAAGGATAAAACCTCACAACAATTTGAGCAGCGAAAGAACTTGACATTTTGAAACCAATGGAGTTGCCAATGAATCATGTGGAGTGTTAGAACCAAGGAGTCTCCAGGTGAAAAATGAACCTTTTCACGTATTCAATCTTTGTTCACCATCAAAGATTAAAGTTTTATTTTGTCCCATTTCTCTATCCCCGGCAGCGGTGCCAAAATGATGTTGTTCCTTATATTAATATAAGGCTTAAAGAGTAATGTCAGGCATCATGAGTGTTTAAAGAAAATGTTTTAAATGATTGATTTTCCTACCTTTAGTTCTATAAGAAATTATCTTTCAATGAAATTAATAATAGGATAGTATAGAGGTTGTATTTCATTGTATGAGTCACAATTATAATATCAAATGGTGTGAATGAAATTTACAAAACTATTAAACAAAGTTAGGAATCAATTGCATATGAGTCTCACCTTATTTGTAGTGGAATAAAAGTAGAGAAGGCACCCTTGAGAAGGATATGAAATGCAGTAATTCACATAGAACGCAGGTCTTGTTTTACTCACAGTAAATACAGAGGAAAAACTGCTTACCTGATGAATTACTAGTATAATATGATCACAGTAGTTGTAATACTAAATTGAAATAAATCGCTTTTCAAGGAATTACATAAATAAATTCAGAGAAATGAAAATACTGAGGAAACACATAACTCAAATTGAACGAAAATTAGAATATTTTCATGCACTTGTATTAATACTCAAAAATAGAGTTTCTCTATTACATATGGAAAGAAGCAGCCCCCACATTGGGCTTGAAGCCTCCTTGAATAGATCTAAAATCTATCTATTTTCACAAAAATTATCACAACTCAAAAACCGTTGGACTTCATACAATATCTCCTAAAAAACAATGTAATTCGAATGAAACGACAATAGGAAACTATTGTTTGAGCTAGAAATTTCATTTGTCACTTCATCTGCTCATAAATGCACTCATTTTCCTTTGTTCTTTTAATTGGGCACACATGTCCATTGAATCTACCATAATCATTTGTTTTTTGTGCTCGTCATTTGATTCCATTTCTATCTGTTCTTCGGATGCATTTACTGGAAAAATAATATGAGTTGAAAATATGAGGTCAGTGATAATGTGACACGTAGCTCAATGTTGGCTTGTTATGTGATGGCTAACAGTTAGGAGAAAGAGTAATTTCTCATGAATAGGATGGCGTGGGGACAAGTGTAGGTGGTGAGGTAAACGAGGTAACTGATGTGGAAGGTGTGACAGGCTGGAGGGTGAATGGGATACATGATGTGGAAGGTGTGACAGGATGGAGCATGAATGGAGTGCATGACATGGATGACAAGTGTTTCTCCAATGTCCCTTTACGTTTCTCTATTTTGCGAGGGCGTGAGGGGGTGGTTTGAAGTAACCCACTTTTCGTCCCGCAATGCACCTAGTGATGTTGTTGATACTGAGAGGGGGGTGAATCAATATCAAGTACAATTTCCAGAACATTTGGGCCAGAAAAATACTATTAAAATAAAATAATATGAATAGAATTGGAATAAATATAAACAAATTCTCTTTAAACTTGAACCTGAGTTTGTCGAGCTCCAGATATATTCCATAGCTGAGAACGGTTTTCCCATAGTTAATGTTTATGGCTGTGAGTTCCTGGATTGGCGTTATTGAACTCACATGCCCCCTATTCTATGATATACATATTGCACCCAAAAAAAAATTGATCTACAATTCGATCCTGGACTCCTCAAACTCGCAAGATTCACTCCACCTACGATGAGTCTTTCTTGGTCCATTTGACTGCCTCACCTTTCCATACTTAGTCGATTCTTCTCCTCTTGTTGTCAAAGATTCCTGGGTTCGTGGACTTCTGGGTTCAGAAAAGTTTGAAAGAATTTATCGCTCTCGTCGATCCCCGCCACCTTCGCACACTTCCCAATGAAAATTACTTACGCTTTTTATTAGTGACGAATCACCACATAGGTTTGAAAATATAGGCATTAATAACTGAAAAGCTCGAGGACATCTCCCATTAAAATACATTAAACCAAGATCTATGGAAGATTATATTATCATCCCTTAATGACCATTTTAAATACTATCAAGACACAATTACTGTGACATTTTGAAACAAAAACAAATCTTCATCAAAGCATTAGATTTTCTCACAGGCACCCCAGATGCACCCAGTCACCTGATATCGAATTGGCAGAGGTCAATATTATGGGATCTAAATTTATTTTTTTTGGATATTGAACTCGGAAAAATTGTTGTTTACTTTAGGTTTTTTAAGGAAATTTTCCCCTCCTTTCCATGCTTAGTCGATTATTCACCTCATGTTGTCACACATTCATGGGTTCCCAGGCTCCCAGGTTCACAAAACTTTCAAATCATTTTTTGCTCCCATCCATCCCCTTCACCTTCGCCCCCTTCCCAATGCACATTAATCATGACTTTATTAGTGACAACTCACCACACATATTCGAAAAGATTGGCATTAATAAGAGAAAAGGTCAAGGACATATCCCATTAAAATGCATTAAACCAATATTTACGGAAGATTATATTATCATCCTCCAACTTTCATTTTAAACACTTATTCCCATTTCCCTCTATCATCGAAAAATTGGGTTTTAAGGTGCCTTCCTTGTAATGTTCCTGGACATCCACATCTGAGACAACTTAGAGATTTCATTCATGCCCAATTGAAATACGAGGGAGTGTTTTTATGTAACATCAGCTTTGAGGGAAAAAAATTATGTTAGCCAACAGAAACTCAGACAAAAAAATTCAAGTATCTTATGATTGGCATTCTCCCTATATTCGATCCTTTGGTTGGTTGAAAGGTCTGCCTAAATATTTGTTTGTTGAACTTCTTTGTTTTATTGATGGAAATTGGAAGGGATTTTCAATTCACCTGCAAAATGCTCCTTTGTTGAAGTATATAGATTCTTCCAACAACAAAGATTTGGAAAGTGTATCAAATGATGCAGACCACACCAGAATTTATCTATCATCAGAGGAGTTGCACATATCATGGCTTGAAAAGTGGTCTGGAATATTTGGAAGTGACAGCAAATATTACTCCATGCTCGAATATACTCAGAAGGAAATTATAAATTTGGATCCTCGCGAAGGTGAGAAACTATATGAGTGGTTGAATCAACATCCTAAAATTAAAGAACTTTATATCTCAAAGTTTGTTGAGCAACTTCTGAGTGTAGTAACAGATTCGACAGAAAGTCAACTTCTATATCAAAGTTTGTCGAGCGACCTCTGGATGTAGTAACAGACTCAACATGAAATCAACTTTCTTTCACTACTGCACATTTTTTCACTATTCCTATGAAAATAATTACATCTGGATCAAAGATCTTACCACTCTTTGCAAGAATATTCTCCTAGTGGTTGAAGGTCAGTATACAATCAGGGAGTGAGGCTCTCAAAATTTTCTGATGCCTGCATAGACGAGTAACTGTGAATAGTTAATGGGAAGGAATTCTAGACTATGGACTTTGCAACACTTTCTGAAGATTACTTTATACTACCACCTTCTGCAGGAAGTTTGACATATTTAGGTAATGATTTGGTTTCTGAAGATCACCTTTTACTACCACCTTCATGTAATGATTTTGTTTCATTCTTTAGAAGAAACCTTGATGTAGTAGATATTACAAATCTATTTCCACCAAATATCAATCTTCTTGTTGTTTCTCGTGCTTTGAATAAGGATAATGCATTTCTTCTGTTACAGTAGATCCAATATTTGAAAAAAAAGGAATTTTCTTGATGCTTGAAGTATTAACTTGTCTTGTTCAAATAAATTGCCATCACCTTGCCACAAGCGTCTCACAAGTTGTTCATCAGGATCACAAGTCTATAAGCACAGAGTTCCTTCCTAGTCGTAGAGTGCTTCCATCCCCAACTTGGGTTTGCACAAATGATTTTATTGGTAGCTTCTTTATTTCTCCTGGTAGTGGATCCTTATATCCCAACTAACATGATGGAAATAAACTAGCTCTAGGGAGTTTGATCGCTTCCTGGGATCTAAGTTGGCTATATATTAATTTCAGTTAACTTAAAAATGTTTATGTTTGAAACCTAATGTTAGACATAGAAAATACAATTTTTTATTTTTTAAAATATAAAATAATATATTTTTTTAACAAACCATTGGTCGAAAAGTTGGAGTTGTTATTTGAGATTCACGTCCTTCAAGAATGTAAATTAATTACACAATTAATATTGCTTATGGAAATGCATTTGATCCATCATCGACTATGACAATTGAATTAACACTGCATGCACCTAATGTCGAGGTCATCATCGCACAGGACACCCAACCTCTAAAGATGTCTAGACTCACAACAACATTGTAGTTTTCATGACAAAGCAATGCTAAAGTCGATGCTCTTTTGTAGGTCTGAAAACCCTGCAGTCTAAGTGCTTTGACAATGACAGGCCTACTTGTTCACCACATTAACACCCTACAATCGATGGCATTGTTCCCATTGCCACTGCCAGTGTCAATGTCTGAAGTTGAAGCTATCTGGAGGCTGGAATCACCACAACTGTCGATGTCTGAAGCTGAAGCTACTAAGGGCCTGGAGTCATGACTTGATATACTTTTACATCTATTCATTTGCATGTAGGTGCATTTTTTATTGGGTTAGGTTGTGTTGCATACGAATATCGACCATCTTTGCAAACCCAAGCTGGGGATGGAAGCACTCTACGACCAGGAAGGCACTTTGTGCTTATCAACCTGTGATCGTGATCAAACACTCGAGAGAGGTTTAGGGTGAGGTGATGGAAATTTATCTGAACCAGACAAGTTAATACTTCAAGCATAGATCAACTTCCATTTTTTTTCAAATATTGTATCTACTGCAACAGAAGAAATGCATTATCCTTATTCGAAGAATGAGAAACAATAGGAAAATTGATATTTGGTGGAAATAGCTCTAGAATATCTACTACATCAAGGTTTCTTCTAACGAATGAAACAAAATCATTGCATGAAGGTGGTAGTAAAAGGTGATCTTTAGAAACCAAATCATTACCTGTATACGTCAAACTTCCTACAGAAGGTGGTAGTATAAAGTAATATTCACAAAGTGTTGCAAATTCCATACTGCAGAATTCCTTTCCATTAACTTTTCCCAGTTACTCATTAATGTAGCCATGAGAAACTTTTGAGAGCCTTGTTCCCTGGTTATATACCCACCTTCAACTACTAGAGGAATAGTCTTGCAAAGAGTGTTAAGCTCTTTGATACAGATGTAATTATGTGCATAGGAATGGTGCGAAGAATGTGCAGTAGTGATCGAAAGTTGATTGTATGTCGAGTCTGTTACTACATCCAAAGTTCGCTCAACAAAATTTGATATAGAAGATGATTGTCTGTCAAGTCTATTACTACATCCGTAAGTCACTCAACAAACTTTGAGATAGAAAGTTCTGTAATTTTAGGATGTTGATTCAACCACTCATACAGTTTCTCACCTTCGTGAGGATCCAAATTTATAATTTCCTTCTAAGTATATTTGGGCATGGAGTAATATTTGGTTTCACTTCCGAATATTCCAGACCATTTTGTAAGCCACGATATGTGCCACTCCTCTAACGAAAGATAAATTTTGGTGTGGTATGTAGCATTTGATACACTTTCTAAATCTGTGTTGTTGGAAGAAGCTATATACTTCAACAAAGGAGAATTTTGTTGGTGACTTGAAATTCCCTTCCAATTTACAGCAATAAAACAAAGAAATTCAATACACAAATATTCAAGAAGGCCTTTCAACCAACGAAACGATTGAATATAGGGAGAATACTAATAATAAGATACTTGAATTTTTTGTCTGAGATTTTGTTGGCTAACAAAAAAAAATTCCCCCAAAGCAGATGTCACATAAAACCACTCCCTCATCTTTCAATTGGGCCTAAATCGCATCTCTAAGTTGTCTAAGATGTGGATGACCAGGAACATTACAAGAAAGGCACCTTAAACCCAAAGTTTTCGATGATAGAGGGAAATTAACACTTATCAAAGTACAGAATGTTGAATAAAAATCTAATGTAGCCAGGCCATATCTAGAAGAGACAAACTATTCAAGAAGCTAATTGAGATAGATCTAACTGGCAGCACCCATGAAGTCAAAGACCCAAAATTGATATTTAACTCATTTTTTTTAACCATGAAAACATTTGATGATCAAGTTGAGATCTATAAAAGAATTTCATTTGAATTCTCTATTGCATTCTTGAGAATGGTGAATATGGCGTGAAAAACTGGCTAGTTTATTATTCGATTAAAAACCAAGATATTGAAGAAGCATTGCACAACCTCTTTATTGATATTAAGTGACTTGGAAAGTGAATTCTTCAGTATACAAATCCTGCATGAAATCAACATGGTGCCCATGAGGATATACATCGAGGAGTGGCTCAAAAAGATTGTCGGTAATATTTCCAATGAAGGGCAAAGGACGCTTGAGATGGTTCCCATAACCGTCGAGGAAAGCCATAAATGGACATAAATGAGAAAATGAAAATGCAATGGATACCATCATAGTAAGTTCATACTAATTACATTCTTCTATCTTAGTCAATGTCTTCATCCAGTTACCCTACCTCTTTAAATAGAAAGGTTTAACCGAGGACTGACAATTTTGTCTTTCTTCTTTCTAGGTCTTGTTGTCTTCCATCGTCGACTTTCTTCTTTCTACAAGCTTTCTTCTTGTACATATTTTCTTTATGATCCGCGGGAGCCCCAATCCTAGTCATTATGGAAAACACATTTAAATTTCAGAGAATATGTGTTGAACTATATCTTTTTTTACAAATTCTAAGAGAGTTATTTTGGAAATAATCTCAACTATATTTTGTAACCCAGTTTATCTTAATATAAAATATTTGAGGTTGTTGTATGGTGTTTTCCAATGTTTAATATTGTTTTTTAAAATTTTGTATATTTTTTTTTAGATTGAATCATTTTTCTATACAACTATTGATAGATGAATTCAACCTATTTCTACAAGAATTTAAGATGCTCTTTGATCCATAGTTAAAAATGCACGATAAGATTTTTTTTTCCCTTCCCAATACTTCAATTTAAATAAAAGCTACACTATTCACTCCTTACATTTTACATGGAAGAATAATTTGTGATAGGACATAGTTCTGTGGTGCCCACACTATACTTAAGAAAGAAATGGGTGGGCTCATCCTGATTTCATTCTTCAGGGCCCCGAAAATAGAGTCAATGAATGACTCTATTTCAACACGGAAACTCAGGTGTTGACGTCATGTTCCTATTTAATATTTTTCATATATTACAGCTTCTTATATTTGAGAATGTGCTTGCATATACAAATGTTACGTCATATATTTTTTTTGTCTATTGCTTATGGGTTTGAGAAAAAATTGTGAGCCGAAAACACCCTACAAATTGGAACATGGTTTACATTTGGACCACAAATAATCTATAAATATAAATTAATATGAATACTATTTGAATAAATATAAAAAAATTATCTTTAAACTTGAACCTGACTTTGTCGACCTCCAAGTATATTACATAGTTGATACTAAACGTTCATTTCTCCCTTTATTTTCCCTCCTCTATACTTACATATTTTCCCCTTGTCTTCTTCCCCTCTATTATCCCTATCTGGTTATATACTTAATCACATTTCTATGATCGCGGGTTCCCGGGTTAGTAGACTAGAAGATGCTCATCTCCATATATATCGTCACATAATGAGCCCGACCAACCGCCGTCCCTTTCAATACTTAGCCAATTATCTAACCACAGGGGTCCTGGGTTAGCGTTATCGAACTCTTATGCCCCGTGTTCTGTCATATACATCTTGCACCCAAAAACATTTTGATCTACAATTCGATCCTAGACTCCTCCAACTCGCAAGCTTCACTATACCCGGTTTC
>SNQJ01S0165655.1:21076-39772 GCA_010110895.2 Picea sitchensis | reverse complement strand
GGGCTCTAAGCTAGCATGTGTTAAGTGTGAGATCTACTCTAGATTATTTTAGCTTTAAGCATGCATGTAGAAATCACTACTAATCTAGCTAAACTAAGCAAGGAAAGACAGAAAAGAAAGCTAATCTAAACTTGCAAAGTAAATTCTGAAGGAAAGGAAAGCACGTTGCTTGGGTACAACTCCTTTGGGCTTACGTTTACAGTATTTTAGAGAGAAGAGAAAGAAGAGAAATTGTTACCACAATGAGAGGAGTTGTTTGAGGGTGTGTTGTGCATAGAATTGGGCAGCATGCCCTCTTGTCCTGGTAAGAACCTGAAAAAATCAGCAAGCTCTTGCTTGCTGATTTGATTTGCAACACACTCGATGAAGTTATGAAATTTATGTTTTTAGGAAGAAATTTCGTGCATACAAAAACCAGAAAATTGTATAGATTAAGTGACCAATCTAAGCATGTTAGATACCAAAAACCAAATCTGAAAGAATGAGGAAGAGGGACAGAGAATGTTAGTGAAGTGTAAGCGAAGATGAGGGTACATTCGCCCTTGAAGCTATCCCAACAACTTCATAGAGGTGATCTGCAAAACTTAAACCAGAAGTGAGATGGGACAACAGATAATATCCAGCATGCATAGACAATACAACATAGTTTCTATTATATAAGCATGCCAAAATATATAGATGGGCAACTACACTATTACCTCACCTAGCCTAGTAAACTAATTTATTTGAGCAACTATTTACCAAAACACATAAAGATTCAGAATGATATCACCTCACAATGAGTGGCAAATCCAAACTAATCTTGAACGCCACAGTATCCTCCAAAGTCGTTTCTGTTTTATTAAATGAGAAGAGGTTGTAGCATCAATGTTGCTACAAGCTCTTCAAGAGCCAAGACCAGTGAAGCAATGTGAAAGTAATGAGAGAGAGAGAGAGAGGGATGGGAAGAATTCGGTAGCATAACAATACTGTGAAGAATGATGTGAAATGAGGGAGTGAGAGGTCTCTTAAATAGCCTTGGGAGACCAAGAGACCCCTCTTGGATCTTTGATACTTGTCAAAGATCCAAGGGACAAAACAACTCAAAGGTCAAAGCAACCAGTGAGGGACTAAGCTTTTAGGGTGAGGGGAAATGGCAAGTGTGAGTTGGATGGGTGAAGAAAGCAATGGCAATGAGGCATATTGGCTGGAGAGAATACCCACGCTTTCTTTCCAAGTAATTTCCAATTAAATGCTTAACACTTTCTCTTTTACGTGTGGCATTCCCATTTTTCAAAGGAAAAAAGTGTGAGTTATCAAGGCAAGACGTGAGGATTGGAAAGAGCGTGGAGGAGTGTGTTGGCACACTCCACAAAAGCCTGCGATTGGTGGAGAAAGGGAATACAAATGAAAGGAGAGGCCCCACGCATCCAAGATTAGAGAGATTCCAAGTATTACGTGGGAGAGGAGCATGAGCTAACCAAACTGTGAGGTAAGGAGGGATGCGTGAGGGTGTACGTGTGCTTGGAGTGTGGAGGCCACACTCCAAAGTGTGGGTTGGAGGGGTAGAGGAAACGTAGGAGTGGAGAGAGGGAACCACGCCTCAATTAAATGAGTTTCCAAATAATACGTGGGAGAGTGTACGTATCCCTTAATTGGGAATTAATTAAAATGTAATTTTAATTAAATGGGGGTTTAAAAGGGTAAGAAATGGTAGGAAAGGTATTGTGGTGTCCCTCTCATCATTATTTGCCACTTACCTCACTTGATTTGGTCCATTATTATAAAATTGGCATTTTCCCATGTCCTGGGTTTGGTAATTAAAATCGTCGTTTTCCGAAAAAACTCCTACGTAGACAAAAAACCTAGCAAAACTTGTCCGACTGAGTTGAAACTTGGTCCACGGGTTTAGGAGGTCTCATTAGCTTTCTTTTGAGTACAAATACCCCTATCAAAAATCTCGGGACCTAAGTTTTACATTAAATACCCAGAATTAATTAGTTAATTAATTCTGAACCTTAAAAAAAAGTTGGCTATACTTGACGAAAATCCACGAAATTTTGCGTGTTGTCTTACATGGTCATTTACAACATTCCTAAACACTAGCTACCTAGAAATGACTTCATTAGAACGCCTTTCATCACTTTGGAGGATTTATTGGGTGGGAGTGAAAAACTCAAGGGAGATTAACCTGGCTGGTTAGGCCACATTAACCTCCTGAGGATAAAAACACTCAGTGAAAGCAACTCTCCTAAAGAAGAAACCCTAAGGCAATTGACCTAATGATGATCCATGTAGACCTATTACATTATTAACCCACGCAGGGGTGCGTAAATCCCGCTTACAAAACTCTGTGCTGGAGCAAAAAATGCCCTGTAGAACCAAAAAGTCTTCGACATGTTTGCATCTGTTGATGCATATCTTCATGGTATATGGAGTTGACCCCCTAGTTGAAGAGGCAGTCAACAGAAAGAAGGGGCTAAAGGCCCAGAAGGGAAAAGAAAGATGGCAAAAGATAAAAGCCTAAGAATAAAACCTCGAGATGCTTCGCCCAAGGATCCCCGAGAAAGCAATAAAAGGCTTTTCAGCAAGAAACAAGAGGGACCCGAAAAAGTAATAAAACAAGACCTAACCAGAGGATAGGGGGTCTCATCACGAGCCAGCCTAATAGGTCCATGGGTACCTAGCAGTATGACATTGCCACCAGTTGGTTACCACGCCAGGGCAGTGACTCTTGGTTGCATGGCCAAGGGAAAGGGGGTCTCACCATGAGCCAACCTTCTCATTTCTATGAAAGTACTTGTGGTTAACGTTGTGCCTTGGATTAGCGATTGTCCTACTTGGTCTGCCTTGACCGGTGTCCATAATTAGCTCTTAGAAGACAAAACAAAGGAAAAACAATAAAAGATAAAAGAATGAAAAGAATAAAATAAAGGCAAGAATGGGCTTGGAAAGGATGCAATACATCCCCAGGGCCAGTCTGGTTGCCTTCTAACAAAGTCACTTACTGGTAACATCTCTTGCATCCTTGGCCCCCTCATTGCACCCAAATGCTTTGACATCCCACGGCCACATCACCCACTTAAATGGCTTGGATGGAGTTCTCTTAGAGAACTTTCCTTTTCCGATGGACACTAGCCTAATATGAAGCCTTGTCCTTTTCCTCGGACTTGTATTGTAGGCTTATTCGCGTCTTTGGTACATTAGCCCGTGTATTAGGGATTTTGTGAAAATTCCGGGTCCTATCCGGCTTACCTTCTTGAGTGCAGTAACGTGTAAGCTAAGGCTCTAAGTTTTCCTTTGTCTTGTTTTAGTTTTACATTTGTTTTATAATAGCCAACGGTCATGTTTCTTTAAAGTATGTTGTTATGGTTGTATTCTCAATTTGGGTGCTCTAGCGTATCGTTTTGCCATAGGAAATTAGTACATGAAACTCAAATAAATACAACACACCTAATACATCGTTTAGCTGTACGATAATGGACAGATTTAAGAACTAATGCATGCTATTGTAGACCGCATTTTTGGTCAGCATGACCCTGGAGAAAACCCCACAGGAAAACGAGTTTGAGATCTAAATGTATATATGAGGAAAAGCAAGTATAGGTTCCAGTAAACACAATAAATGATGGAACACGATACAATAGCAACTCCAGTTGTGCCACAAAGCTCCCTGTGAGATGCACCCTGGATGAATGCGCCCCTCATGAAAGCGCCAAAACCACGGTAAATGCTCGAGGAAATCATGTGAGATTAGGAATGGAAAACCCCTCCCATAAAGAATGTAACTCCAGGTTGATGTCCTCATTACAGCAGAGCCTCAGTCGATGTAGAAATCCCACCCGAGGAAGGAATAAGCACCTTAAAGCTCATCGTCCTCCTCAACCGAAGAATCACTCCAATAAAATAATGAAACAAGCTGCTCCAAGTTGTCCACAAGGAAAGCTAGCGGCCTCCTCCACACAACCTCATGCATCTGACCTCATCTCCATAGCTTGAGTCCTCCTCCTCCCATGAGCAAAAACTCTCCATGAACAAGTGCGCCCTCCTTAAACCCTTTTGCCCCTCTTTAGGCAAGAATAGGAAACCCTAAGAATTAATGGTTGAGATCAATCAAAATGAAGGGATGAGATCTCACCAATCAATTCTAAATCATAACCCACTTTTGGGTTAAGTTTCCTAAGTCTACTTATGTCTCAAAATCACCACAAAGTGATTTATGCTCACTTACAACCAAAGTGACCAAAATTCACACTTTAACCAAAGTCAAAGTGAAATAGACAAAGTACTAGGTACAAAGTGTCAAATCAACCCTCATGTGCTAAGGGGACAAAAGCACGGGAACACCTCCCAAAGGTACAAATCTCAACACTCCTCACTAGGGGAAGGTGTTCCTCACTAACCCATCTTGTCTCTGAAAAAGACATGCTTGCCCCGTGTTGGTGGTGAGAATATCTACTACACTAACTCTAATACGTAGATATATCACCAGGCTGACGCCCCTCTCACAGTTGATCGAATGAGGTAATTTTGATCTCAATATGCTTGATGCGGTCATGAAACCTTTGGATTCTCAGAGAGGGATTTTATACAACTGATTATCACAGTGAATGGCGGTCCGGAGCCATCTTATTGAAGATAAACCAACTGACATCTTAGAAGCCAAGTAGCCTCTAGCTTTGGTAGGCATATATACTACTGCCTGAAGGCCGAACTCAAAACAATGACTTACCTTGGCTAAACCGGGGAAACAAGTCGACCCCAAGCTGACTGACACCACAGGGAATGTTTTTCACATTGCTTGGTAGCATCACCTTGATCACGAATCCTGTAGCCAACCCGACCATCTCCCTGACATAACTGGGCCAAAGTCCCTTTGTCGTGGCAGCATATCTTAGGATGGTTTTGCTATTCATGTGAACACTCACCGACCGACCGTATGCTGGGGGTGTTCACTATAAAGCTGCTATATGCGGTGCGGTGTTAACCGGATACATAAAGTGAACGATCAATTTGCTTATATATGTTGTGGCATCCCACCAGTGGCTATCGTGGCCTTCAGGTTGGTGATCATGGAGTGTGAACATGGAGTGCAGGTCCTCCACATCACGAAATGCGCCGAGGTCTCTGCGCATGCTTCCACAGAAGTAATAGCGACCCTCATCACCGCCCATACCTCCATACTCAGAAAGTGGTGCATCAATCCGATATCACTCATCTCAAACTGCGATGCAAGTCCGACACGATAAACTGAGATCATAGAGCTCTGTAATGAATAGATCATCCACATACAAGTGAGAATGAAATCGTGTCCACACCTCTAATGATGAAATAGAAGTTTGGGTCTCATGTTAACAACTCTCGAAATATCCCGAAGAAATAGGTATCAGTAAAATTCTAATCACCAAGCTCGGGGAGCTTGCTTAGATCCATATGGTACCTTTCTCGAGGAAGGCCTGCATTAAAGATCTCCACAATCACTCGCCTCAAAGCACTGATGTTGCTCTATGTACACCTCCTCCTCAATAAAGCCATTCGGAAATGCAGTCTTCACATCCATCTGAATCGTAACCATCTTGTTGCTATAGCAATGATGAAGTCCTTTGATAAAGTGTATCCTGCATGGTAGGTCGCGAAAAGTCTCATCATAATTCGACTCCCTCCATGCAGCGAAATACCGTGCCTAAGAAGGCCTTGTGTTTCTCAATGTTGCCATCTACAACAATCTTGGTCTTATACAATCATCACGAGTCTGGCCGACTTCCCCACTGGCCTCGGAACCACATCCCGGACATCATTGCGCACAATGGGTTATACTCCCTCGTATGACTCTCTCCGGTTACGATGATCCGCGCGCGCAAAGAAGTCGTGGCTCAATATCGATAGTGATGCAAGTGCTAAGTATGCTCCCAATCGTGGTGGCCTCCTCGTCTGATCGACTCTTGGGTTCCCCTACATTCTCTATGGCCTCCTTAGGGGTCTCCACAGAGAACCATCTAGGTCTCCTCTTCCCTGAAGTGGTCAATGAATAAGTAATGTCTCTCTTCCCAAGAGTAACTACCTCAGTTCTAGTCTCAACACTCTAATATATTGAAGCCTCTATCCCCTCTTCCTGAACTCTCTATGAATGTGAACTTGAAGATGTGCAAGGTGACCCTATCACCACTGAAACTGGCGTACCATAAACCTGAGGTTGTGCTCCCTCAAAGACATCAATATGTGCCTCTGCATCATCCTCAAATTTGACTCTCGACTCAAGAGATCTCGCCAAAGCCTTATCCTCCTCAAATCAAACATCTCTACTCACCACCACTATCCTAGGGTGGCAGAATTTAGATGCGATAGGCTTTCGACACTTTTGAGTATCCAACTAGAATCCCTGGCTGGGTTGTGGGGTCTAGCTTAGTCCTCCTCTCCGAGGGAACATGAGAGAAAGTCAACCACCCAAAAATCTTGATATGCTCGACCTTCGAGCCTCACAGTAGTGAAGGCCTCCTCAGAGTCATCTTCCCCAAATCCTATGGGGGCTCTGTTCTCTGGATAAGCTGAGTAGCACGTACTCACCGCCCCACAGAGGTACAAAGACAGAGCGTTCGATCATGCAGGCATAGATCTCGGCGCACCGGTGTCCTTTCGGTTCTTCCTCTCGGCAGCCTGGGTGCATTGGGGGTTGTAAGGTATGGTCATTTGTCTCCTGATGCCATATTGTGCATAGAAGTCTACAAATTGTCTCGAGGAATGCTCTCCCCAGGTTATCGACCTTAAAGACTTTGATCCTCTTTCACGGTGGTTCTCCACAGAGCCACGGACTCTTGGAACCACGTCGCGAAGACCATCACTCTTGGCCTTGGAAATAGATCCAAGTCTTCCTCGAATAGTCGTCAATAAATGTGAGATAATACTCACAACCACTCAAGGACTTCGAGACATGGGCCCACACACATCCGATTGTACTAAATCCAGTATCCCGGTTGATCTTCTATCACTGTTGGGGAAAAAAAACTTGGTAAACTTACCAAGCACACAACCTCTACAAACATCCTGATGCTCTATGTTGATCTAAGGCACATCGGTCACAACCTCTCTCAGTCCTCCAAGAGGCCCATGATGTAGGTGGGCCATCATACGATGCCACAACTCACACAACTATCCGCTGTGGCTACTAGCCACCAATGCAAGAAGTGGTTGAAAAAGTAATCTATACAAATCTCCCTCTCTCCTCCAATCCGCACATGCGAGTCTATAGAGACATCCTCGGGGATATATCGATTACCTCGGTGCTAAATGAAACCTCAAAACCCTCTGTCACGGAGGGTGTAAAGCGAAATCAAAGTTCTTCATCATCACGAGGTGAAGGAACATCGATGCTTGATATAGGTGGCAAGTCATCTCTCTGAATGGTAACTGTGCCAATCCCAGCAGCTGTGACTATCCTGTTATCTCCAAAAGAGATATCTATCCACCTCGATGTCGAGGGTGAGAATGCTCGAATACCGGTAATGTTAACCGATGCCCGCTATCGATATACCCGGATAATGGCGAATGTACTCAAGCCGTACCGTTACACATGAAAGCACATTCCTTACGGCGAGTCCGAAAGTCTGTCTCCTCTGCTGTGGCCGTTGTACCACCCTTCTTCTATTTCCTGTTCGGACACTGTCCAGCTGGTGCCGAACTACTTACAAACAAAAAGCACTTCACTTTGCTCATATCTCTGTCCTGACCACTGCCGTGACCACTTCTCTGACCACTGCCACTCTCTGTTTTTCCTCCACTCCTCTGCTGCTGGCTCCCAGTTTTGGGACCTTGCCGACCACCACTGCCGGCCTTCTTCTTGCTCTTTGCCCAAAGAGAAAGATCATCCACCGACCAATCTAAGAACATTGTAGCATTTAACTGCTTTACATTGCCTTTGTCGAGCCTCGTGCTAATCTGATCTCCTCCTGGGGCGAAGTCATCCCACATCCTCTCCGTAATAGGTGTTGAGCCTCTTTGGCTTAACAATGCCATGTACAAATGGACCCCTTGGTTTGTTGAAGCTATTCAAAGCTTGCCTCAGCAAAGAGTTGGGTTCAACAACCTCGCCACATTGACTCCAACTTCGTCTCTGATCTGGGTGAATCTACCAAGGAATGAAGTCACCTACTCATGCAGGCTTGTCACGAATACCCACGAGTCGGTCATGAAGAACCATCTTCGGTTCTCATTAGAGATCTCATATGGTTTGCATAACGACGCCCACATCTGATATGCATGAGACTTCCGGAATCACGTAGGGTATAATGTGATCGAGGGGCGCGTGAAATAGTCCTCTTCGCCTTGTTGTTCCTCTTCACGTATTCTCCTACGAGCAAGGCGGAGGCGATAACGGGAATAGGGGGAAAAACCACCTCGACTATATCCCATGGCTCGAGGTCCTCAAAGGCGAACCATCACGGCCTTCCATGACTGACCGGTTGCTGGTCCGGCTAACTTTGTCCTCAACCCGCATCGAGATCTTTGACATCGCGCCAATGCGCAATCCCAGCGATGTTGCTCGCCCAGGAACCTGTCTCACTCCACGTCAACAGTTGAAAGAGACAATGTACTCGACCTCCTCCCAACTTTCAAATGGGTGAAAGGGTCACAAAATCAGCCCTCACTCCCTGCGCGTGGGGTGGCGAAAGAGACTAATCTCCGCGATTGTCCCAAAGCTGCCCAAAAAGTCCATACGAAAAAGTGCAGCGAAGCAACAACCAGCGGAAGGTCAATGGTTTGTCCTCAAATATGCGAGGAAAGAGGTATATGGCAGCCACTCAATCTGTTGTCCCAACTGTCCCAAAAAATCAGCCGCCAAGCTCGATACCATGTGAAAATTCCGGGTCCTATCGGCTTGCCTTCTTGGTTTGTCTTTAACCAAAGAAAGGCTCTAAGTTTTTCAGCATCTTGTTTTGGATTTTCTGTGTTTTATAACAATACTTGAGTCATGTTTATTTTAAGGTGATTGTTATGGTTGTATTCTCAATTTGGGTGCTCCTAGCATAATAGTTTTGCCATGGAAGTGGTACATGCAACTCAAATAAATACAACACAACTAATACATCTTTAGCTGTTGATAATGGACAGATCTAAAAAACTAATAGCATGCATTTGTAAACACAAATATTTTTGGTGTTATGACCACGGACAAAACAGGGAAAACCGATTTGAGATCTAAATGTATATATGAGGAAAGCAAGTATAGGTTCTGGTAAACACAATAAATGATGGAACACGATACAATAGCAACTCAAGCGAGTTGATGATATACAAATCCCTCAAGCGGTGTGCCCACGGATGGTCAGCCCCTCATGAAAGCTGCCGGAACCACAGTGAATGCTCGGAAATCATCGTGAGGTCGAATGGGAAAACCCCTCGGCGGGGAATGTAGCTCAGTTGATGTCCTCCTCTTGGCTGACCTCGAGAATCGTGGCTACAGAGTCCCACCGGGGAAGGAATAAGCACGCCCGAGCTCATCGCCCTCCTCAGCAGAAGAATCTCTCCAATAAATAAGGTAAGCTAGCTGCTCCAAGCTCTCCACAGGGAAAGTTAGCGGCCTCCTCCACAAAACCTCATGCATCGGACCTCACATCTCCATAGCTTGAGTCCTCCTCCTCCCATGAGCAAAACTCTCCATGAATAAGTGTGCCCTCCTTAGACCCTTTTGCCCCTCTTTAGGCAGGAATAGGAAACCTAAGAATTAATGGTTGAGATCAATCCAAATGAAGGGATGAGATCTCACCAATCAATTCTAAATCATAACCACTTTTGGGTTAAGTTCCCTAAGTCTACTTATGTCTCCAAAATCACCACACAGTGATTTAATACTCACTACAACCAAAAGTGACCAAATTCACTTTAACCAAAGTCCAAGTGAAATTAGAAAATAGACAAAAGTATTAGGTACAAAGTGTCAAATCCTTCCCTCATATGCTAAGGAGGACAAAAGCACATGGGGAACACCTCCCAAGGTACAAATCTCAACAATTTTATGCATGTTTAATAATAGTGATGATGAGATGTGATTGACATTGCTATGATCCCATGGTGATGAGCCCATGGAGGCGTAGCTTTTGATGTCTGGGGACCATGCCCGTGAGGGCCGGGTGCCATTTGAACCGATTACACATGGGAGATGATGGAGTTCGAACCTCCATGGGGCTGAAGGCCCACCAGTTTGGATGTTGAGACCCATCAAGGGACAGAGACAGGACAAAGATGGATGGGGGTTTTTGCACCAGAGAAGAAGAGGATATTCCACCAGAGGCACTTGACTGGAGCTTAACCTAGAGGAGTTTTTCAGTGGATGGTATAAATGAAGGATTTTCACCTTCATTTTAAACACAACTTACTCACTCCATAGGAGATGGAAATTTGTGCCCTCTCTTGGTTTATTGGTTGATTTACTCATGCGCACTTGTTGAAGGAGGATCTTTTAACATATTTTGGGTTTCCTCTTAATGGAAGGTGTTACAACTAGGGTTTACAATGCTATTTCTTGGTGATATGTAAGTATTTTTTGCAAAACTTCTTGAATGAATGGTTGTAGTTTCATTTCTTGCATATATTTATAATTTTGCTGAATAAAACCCTGGGTGACAAGCACACAGAGTAGGTCATTGTATCATGTCCCCATTGAGAGAGATTTTTTTAGCCATTTATTGAAGAAGGGGAGAGACTAACCGTTGCTAGACTCTTATTCCCTCTTCATTTTTGCTAGATGTACCTTCTACAAGCTAAGAAGAAGGAGACACATCAAAGCCTAGTTCTTCTACACTTTGATGGGTTGATTTTCTAGGGTTTGTTGGTAGAGCCTTGCTGCAGCAACATTTTGTTTTATCAAACCCTCTTGTCTTAGTTCATGCTATCTTTCAACTAGCCTTTTTTTCCATCGAGTTAAGGAAGGAGAAGAGAGAACCGAGGCCTAGTTCACCTACACCAGAGTGAGCCTCTCTCCTAGGGTTTGACTGAGGCCTTGCCTTAGCAACACCTTAAAAATTCTCCCTCTAGTCCTTAGCAGTTTTGACTTTTGCCTCCTTTATCTCTTGCCTCCTTCATTATTGAATCCATTTAAACCTAAGGCACTAATCTATAGACCTTTTGCGCTGAAGTGAACGGATCAAAACTACCCTCAAACTCTTGAATCAAAACCTAGCTTCACTAACCCTAGCCTAAACTAACCTTCTAACCCTATATGTTGTAGTCATCTTTAGTCATAATATCATTGGTGCAATAAACATTTTACTTTATAAGCAAATTGAATGGTGATTCAATAATAAATTGAAAGTGTTGATTTATTACATTGATTGCCATATTGTTCCAACATTTATTGAAAAATGATATTATTTTCATTTGGTATTTTATAAGCATTGACTTTGTTAATATTTATTGTCAAATTGATTATATGTTCATCAGATAGTCAGTTTATATGAAGTACTAAGCCATTGAGCTAGCTTGCACATATCGGTTTGTTGTTGCTTTGTCTCAGGAGCGGGTATATCTCAAAGGTATTTTTTTGCTTCTCCCTCTAGTCCTTAGATTTATGGTAGTATTGCTATTATTGGTTGTTTAGCGGACTATCTTTATCGGTGGTAACTTGTGAGGGGAAAATTATCCTTGTCTTATAATCCTTTCCTTCTCAAAACCCTAGGTCACCGTGGATGTCTCCCCTGGGCTTTACCTACCTAAATAGAAAGAACCATCCATTGTGGTGACATTAGGTGGGATTGGTTCTTGTGCATGAGTTTGACTCTTCTGCTTTAGTCTTTATCCTTGCTACAAGCGTGGCGATAACATGCCCCAAAGAGATGGTGAGCAACTTGAAGGTAGGACACCCTTGTCCAAATAGCAACTTGAAGGTAGGACACCCTTGTCCAAATAGACAACTTTAAAGACAGTGAAACTTGAAAGTAAGTATGTCAGATTTGAAAGCAAAGTAATTGAAATGAGAACGCTAGTGAACCAAACCCATAAATCCTTGAACAACAAGGTTTGCACAACTAAAGATATTGAAATGTAAAGCACAAATGTTGTGAAAGTGTTGTAGGTAAATTTTAGATAAATTTTAGAGTCTCTCTTTGATTAGGGGGGTTTAAGGTGTTGTGATGCAAGCCTAAACTATGTGTCTACCCATAGACTCTTACCGCTTTGGCCAAAATGATTATTGAGTGCTCAAGAAGAAGGGAAAACAATGCCCTTCCCTAGCTCCATAGGTCAACCCAGAAAACTTGGGCGCTCAAGCAGGGTGGACACCTAGTGCCGTGAAGTCGCCCCTGACTTAGCATCCCCTATAGCCTCCATAAGCCTCCTTTTTGGTGGCGAAAGTTGTACTAGTCTTGGGTGCCTAATTAGACTAGGTAAATTCCCTCCTAGTCTACACTACAAGCTATGATTAACTTAAAGGTAGAAAAAGGAAAATTGCAAATTAGATTGATTTCCAACTTAAGATACAAGATATTAACACGATTAGATTATTTCCTAACTTAAGAAAGAAATAACGAGATAATAAAACTTTGCAACTTAAACAAATTAAAGGCAAAGAAAACTTAAGCAAATATTAACAAGATGAGATATTAGCAATATAAGCTAGAAAACAAACCTTACGATATAGCATGGGTTGGCTAAACCAAACCTCTTTGCTAGGTGTAGGCAAAAATAAATCAAATGATGCAAATAAAACTTGGAAAGTAAACTAGCAAGATCCTAGCCACTCAAACTTGTCTTAAGGACAAGTGGGACAAACAATAATTAAATCAAACACTTGCAACCTCAACTAAGGCACAAGGAAAAGGACAAGTCTACCGATTTTGTGCTAAACTGGGTGAATGAAATAAAAGAATTAACCTAACAAGAAAGCAAAGAACCTAGCCTCTCAACCTTGTCTTAAGAACAAGTGGGGCAAAAAACCAAAATGCTTAAAACAGAAAATTAAACTAACTTCCTAGCCTTACGATTTAGCATGGGTGGCTAAGTCAATTCTCTTTGCTAGTTGTAGGCAAACAAATAAATAAAATTGCAGAAAATTGAAATATTTGAAGAAATGCAAGCCCAAGAGACTCTCTTTGGGCTTGCTTACAATGAGAAATAGAGAAGAGAAGAAGTGGGTATCAAAACCCTTACTTGGGAGGCTCTTCTTGGGTGTTTTAAGGCTCTAAATGGGCAGCACCTCCCCTTTTCTGACGAAAACCTGCAGAAAATCAGCAAACAAAGCTTGTTGGAAATGCTACAAAACAACTTGAAAATTTCTGTTAGTGAAAACAGAAATTTTATATACAAAAATCAGCAAGTAAATGTATGAAATATGACCTATTTCAGAACAGAAATTTACCCAACAAATTGTAGGAAAGAATAATGAAAGAAACAGAAAATAATAAGAGGGTTTTAGTGGTTGAAGAGACAAATTTCCAGATCTGAAATTTGTCATTTCTAACCCTTGGTGACCTACAAAAGTATGAGATCTAGCTACAAGAAAAGAGAGGAGGTGAGAAGATTCATATGTAATCACAAAATACTTTGAAATAATAAATAGAAACTAACTCACTTAGATCTATAGCAATACTACCATAAATCTATCCAAGCAAAATACTTTGCTTTGATCTCCTAATCTAGATATAAAAGCAAGAAACTCAAACAAACGAAAACAAGTTCACCTCAATGTAGCTCAAGATCTTGCACCAAGAATACTCCCAATGCACACCATATTCCTCTAAAGATTTTCTATTATTGAAAGAAAGGTTGTTGCAAATACTTGCAGCAAGCTTTAGAAAAGAGAAAGAGCAAAATGGAAGAGAGAGAAGAGTGGGAGAGATTTGGCCATAATAACTTTACTCTGAGAATAGATGTGAAATGAGGGAGGGGTAAGCATTTCTTTATACCTAAGAGGCAAGAGAAACCCCTCTTGGATGAGCTCCAAGTGTCACTCACCCAAGAAAGATCATTATCTCAAGGAGAGGTGCACTTTTAGGGTTTTGGTCATCTAGGGTTTGAGGGTTGGAGGGTGTGAGAGGGGGGAACACCTTTTAGTTTACCCAACAATGTTGTTAGGCACTATGGAGGGCTCACTTAGGGTCCTAGGGGGTATTTCCCTTTAATTTTTTATTTTGGACATGTTACTCACTAAGGGGGGCGCAACTTTCCTAGGGAGATGATCAATGTGAGGTTGTGGTTAGGCATGGAGGGTTGGAATAAGTTAGGAAATGACTTTCCTAACTTAGGAAATGGTTTAGGAATCATCTCCCACTCTTTCTCAAACATTTTTGCTTATTTTACAATTTTTTGCATTTTTTACGTCAAATTAAGCAATTAAATTGTTGACTCAAGACTGACTAGAACTCCTCATGGACAATGACCTAGCAAAACTTATCCAATTGAGCTGAAACTTGGTCCAAGGGTGTAGGGGGTCTCATTCCATTTCTTTTGAGTACTCACACTCCTATCAAAATCCCCTAGGACCTAGTTTTTTACATTTTTACATCAATTTTAATTAAAATTATCATTAACTAGGTAATTTTAAAAAAATTAAAAAAACTACTTAGACTCGACGAAATTCTGCAAGACTCTAGGAGATGTCTAGCATGGTCATTTACAATATTCCTAGACCCAAGTCACCCATTGGGCTCGATCATTAGAACGCCTTTCACCACTTTGGAGGATTATTATGAGTGAAACTCAAGGGTAATTAAAAATTACTTGAGGATAAAAAACACTCAATCAAAGGACTTCCCTAATGATAAAGTCCTAGGCAACTAACCTAAAATATGATCCATGCAGACCCATTACATTATTATCCCACGCAGGGGAGCGAAAATTCCAATTACAAAAAGAAGTGACGGGGGCAAAAACTGCCTTGTAGAACCAGAAAGTCTTCAACTTTGTTGCACCATCAGGTACATAGCTTCATGGAACATGGAGTTGACCCCCTAGTTGAAATAGGTGGCCAACACTCTCTAGTGAATTTATCTTTAGGGTTTGGATGTTTGAGGCCTTGAAGTGCCAACACCTCCTCCATCCACCTCTTCTCCTTAGACAAGTATAATCATTGCCATTGTTATCTTCCAAGAGAAAGTCGTCACCTATAGACTCCATTTACCCCTTAAAGGCCTAGTCCACTTGCTTTAGTAAATGATTGATCAAACAAACACTCAAACTCTCTTCCTTGAAGCTTTTGCTAACTTCTACTAACCCTACGCTATACTAATTCACTAGTTACTTGTTGTTGTTGCAAATCACTGCTACAGCCATACTAATTTGCACTTATTTGTTGCATACACCTACATAATTTGCATCTAACTCACTCATAAATTGCTTGTGATAATTGTCAAACAATCTACATGATAAATGCTAAGGTTACATGATGTTTTCTTGCAATCTGAGCACTAATACTTGCCGTTGTTACAGCCATCTAACTGCAGCAAATTCACTGCAAAACTGTCATTTAATGCTAGTTAGACATTGTTTAAATTGCTTGTGATAATTGATTATCATTTTGCCTAGTTAAGGCTACCTTTTCATTGTCTTTTCAAGCAATTCCAAAGCATATTTGTTGTATATGTTACAAACTACTTATTGATGTTATAAACTTTCATATTGTTGCATCTTTATATCAGTTAGCTTGTTTTTCAAATGTTCATGGTCTTATGAAGCACTAACATCATTTGGTACTTGAAAGTTGCAATATGTTTCCTTTGTTGTCTTGTTCTAGGTAGGTACACTTTATTTTCACTTTGCTTCATCTCTTAAAGACCTAGAGAACCTTTTGACTTGAGTGACCAATGAGAGGGTGGTATTCTTGCATCCTTACTTTAGTTTCATCAGCCCTTTAGGTCATTGGGGACGTCTCCCCTGAGGTAATCCTGATATACTCCTAAATAGAAAGGGGTTTCCTATTAAGGTGATAGTGATAGGTCACCCCCTTGTTACGCCAATCTTGCCTCACTTGTCTTGGGATTTGGGCAAATACAGATTGTGCAATAACACTCTTAAACCACTCGCTCCTCCTGCGGCATTGGCACCTATAGTGCTCACGCTATGATGGATCATCTGTGTATTGATGACCATATGTGCTATGGCGTTCATCATGTCCTATTGTCCTCTGGCTAGGTCATTCAAGATGGCTTGTGTAAGGTCAGGTTTTGTCTCGGGGCCTTTCCCCCTACCCTCTGGGGTCTCTCGTCTGTCACCCATACTCCTCTCTATCTTTGCCTCTGTGGCAGAGCTGATATGCTCTCTGTCCTCTAACTATGGCTTTGTATCTGACTGAGTGTGGAAGGGAGTGTAGTCCCTTCTGCTCCTATCTCTCCTGTCTCTGCTATGACCTCGACGGAACTGAATGTATTCGTCCCCAATGTGTCCTCGACCCTCTGGGTATTCTTCACCTGTTCCCGGAATCATCGGATCATGAGAAGCACTTCTTCACAGGATGGCAAGAAGAAGGCTTTAATACCACTGTAATATCCTAGATCCGTCTAGTCTAGGAAATGTTGCTAATCTGATATGTCTACTGTCTGATCGGATACATTGGGGGTTTCTGGATGCATTTTAGCATAGTGTTTTTACATGATTGGTGTAGATAATTAATTGTTTACAACATATAAATGAGCATACAGATAGTAAATGAGACAAAGGACTATAACCGTATATTATGATATCTCTACAGATTACAATGTCGAATGCAACTGAATAAAATAAATCACTCGGCTAGATCAATGACAAAAGGATCTTAGCCGGAATACAATAAGCAAACTAATACAATAATACCCGATACTAGAAGAAGGTTGCGGGATCAGTGGATGAGATGTAAGATCTGCTGCGAGCTATGGCAACTCATATGGCAAATGTTGCAAGACTGGAAAGTTCGCCCTGGTGGCTAAACCCCTTGGATCTGCCTAAAAACTGCCCCAATCAATGCGTCCTGCTCTCCCTCTCAGTCCTAGTGACTGATATGCTGACAATTGGTCCTCTGCTGATATGTTTGGACCCCGGATGGATACCCCTACGGAAATGCACCCCTCTGTTGCTGGAAACTGCGCCCTAATGATTCCCCCAACGGAATCAGCTGATAAGGGTCTCAAACTGAGAGCCCTAGGTTACTGGGAAATGGGTCGGAAGGATTTCCCTAGATCTGATCTGATGATCACTCGGGAACCCAAAATGTGTCCTCCCCAACTGCCCCACCCTCAACGGCTGGAAAATGCGCCCCAGATGATTTCTTCGTCAGAATCTGATGAGAAATCGGGCAATAGATGTGCCTTGCCTTCCTCTCAACTGGGTCAGAAGGGAATCCCTGGATTCTCCCTGGATGGGACAAGTCGACTCACTAAACTTCCTCAGAATCTCTGCCCTCACCCTGAATAAGTATGCCCTTGCTGCTGCAACCTGTGTAACTGCTGCTGAAGACTGATGGAAGATCTGTGTGATCTCCCCGATGACTAAGGTGTGTCTCTCAACACCGAAATCAACGACTGGGTGTATTCCTCCTAGAATCCACTGAGCTATCTCTCCTGAGATACGCCTCTCCTCAATGACAAGTCAAAATCTGCATAATGTCGAATTAGGATGCTTTACCCTTCCTTTATAGCTTTCTGAAACCCTAATTCGTTGCTGACCTATTGTTAGCTTATATATTCTATTTTTAGCTCACTTTGACTTAAAAGTGCTTTTAGTCACTTTTAGCTCAATGTCACTTTCGAATTATAACACCCTCGGCTAAAGTAACCTCTAGTAACCTTGTTTACCCCTACATGGCCCTGGCTATAGTTTAGCGGGGTTCTTTAGACCATTAAGCCTCCTCTCTAGAGATCCTATTTGGAAAGGGGAATTACAGTCCTCCCTTCTCGAAATTGCTTGTCCTCAAGCAATACCGATCAGAGCCTTTGGGCAGTGTATTGATGAGTAGTATGATCCACCTATTCATGAGGATGTTCTAAGGAAATTCTTTGTCTTGACTCTTTGTGAGGAAGAAGCTTAGGATTGGCTTCATGATTTGAATGATAATGAGTTCAAGACCATACAAGATTTGATGCATGCGTTTTTAGAAAGGTGGGGGAATGATCAAATTGAAACTTACAATGAATTGGTTGATGCTTTTATGGAAAAATGGAAGGATAAGGAACTTAGGGATATAGAAACAATCATATCAGATACTAAGATAGATACTTCAACAGATTCCATTGAGGAACTTAAAGAAATCATTGAGGCCATGCAGTTGGCCCATGCAAGATAATCTGAGGCCATACAGTTGGCCATGGAGAAACAGTTTGAGGCCATGGAGGCACAATTGAATGCTATGGAGGCTCGCCTTGCAGAGGAAGAAGCTTGTATTGAATATTCAGGTCTTATAGAACTTGAGCTTCACAGTGAACAAGAAAGGGAAGTTCATATGGAGACTCTAGATGAGTCCATAGATGAGCCTGTTATCGCTCAGTTTGTAGGGCAGGTTTAAGTAGCTTAAAGGCAAGGTTCAAACTGGCGTAACAGGAGCTTCCCCACCCACTGTCACCTCGATGGGGAGCTCTTTCTATTCAAGGTGGCTAATCCCAAGGGAGACGTCCTTAGTAATCTGGGGTTCTGAAGAAAAAGGGTCAAGGCTATAAGGCTCAAAGGTTAAAGTAAGCTTTTCCTTCACAGATTACTGCCAAATGGATAGTCAAAGAGAAGATAATCCACTGAAAGGGCAACTGTTTGTGAGACAAGGCAAATAAA
>SNQJ01S0165655.1:0-13668 GCA_010110895.2 Picea sitchensis | reverse complement strand
GGAGTTAGCCTAGACGGAAGAGGTTCAAGTCAAAGTGACAACGTGGACTTTGAACCTAGGCATTGTGCCTCCGAGGACACACTAAGTGAGCAGGACTTAGCTCACGTTTGCAAGTGTGTATAAGGACGACAACACTTCCCACGAGATAAGGTGCAATCCTGAAAATAGGTCAACCCAGTGCCCGGACAAGTGGAATGGGATAAGTGAGCGGGAAACACTGTGTAAAAGAACAAATGTTGATATAACAAATTATGACCGTCGAAATGATAAAATTTAACACATACCTCTGTTGCTAGCTTAACCTGGTTTTGATGGTCTGAGAATCAACGCAGTCTTGAGATGCTCACTTCGCTTCTTTGGATGCTCTGGAAATGGAAACTTGGGTGCAAAATGGAAGTGTTCGAAGCTGTTTTCGTGATTTAAACAGAGATGAATTTACCTTGTCATCTCAACTATTCAATTCGGGATATTAGTGCAGTTCTACAAATTCTGCCGCCCGATCTTCACTATGTTTAAAATTAAATTTGATTGTAGGTCGACGGCACGAGTGCGGGCTATAACGTGGCCTATCGGCGATTTGAAATTCCCGTTGTTCAATCGGCGCACAGGGTGACAACATATGTGGGGCGAAACATTAACTGGCCTATTAAATGACAGAATCCTATCGTATCTCGTGCTGAAAACATCCCATCATTTCGCTAATCTAATTGGTGGATCGGGAGTTGAGGCTTCTCTTTAAACATTGTTCGTTGATATCCCCGAGCAAAAGCTCAGATGCCGATCCATCTTTCCGTACAGAGTTGACATGGCAAAGCTGACTCGAAAGTGTGACTAGTACACAGGGAACCTTAACGTGACTCGGGACGAAACTAGACCGTACGAAATCCCTATGCAGCAAAGACATGTGGCACTTGAAACTGATGTCTTCGTTTAATCGTGTTATTCATAATCGGGGACCTTTCCTTAGCTAATCGTTCTAACCACAGATCCTACCCCGCTGACACCGAAAAGTATCTAGGATCGGCGATCGACGATAAGCTTAACCAAGTGTTCCCAGATTAGCTTCCTCGTAATTTTCCGATGTCGAAAGTGTATCAGGGATCGACGATCAACGATGTGTCAATGCATAAATTTTTAGTGATTTAACTCTTCTAGATTCCACTGACCTCAAACAAACGTATCCGTCATCGGCTATCGGGGGTTTATCATGGCTCATGTCAACGTTTAGTCCTCTCGTATTTCGTCGACACCGATGGGAATCGGCTATCTCCTGAATCTTCGTGACGAATAACTAACACAAGCTTACTCCACCTTTTACCGATGTCGATGGTGCATCGACGATCAACGATTGTTGTTACTGTGTGGCCATTTTACTTGCTTGGATTTTGCCGACGTCGAACACAAGCGCGCTAGTCACAGTGTTAGCTGCAGATTCTTAGTTAGAATGCCATGTTCTTTTAGACACAAGGTTTCATATTAACAAGTTCAAACAAATCCGATTTGATCGATAAGAGTCACGAAAACAAAATAAAACATCCCTCCGTTGTGAACTCAATTCAGACAGTAAAACAAAAGAAAACAAGTGGTACCCAAAAGTGACAGAATTTCATAAAAGCTTTTAGGGTATGTTGAGCACTCAACACACTCAAACACTCTTCTCTGAAGCTTTTACTAACTATTTCTAACCCTAGTTTAGCCTAGATTACTAACTTATTTGCTGCTGCTATAAATGACTGCTACAGCCATCTAAATGCAACAAATTTTCTGCATAATTGACTTTGAATGCTAGCTAAACACTTCAGAAGTTGCTTATGACATTTGATTATCATTCTAATTAGTAAATGCTATCCTTTTACTATCTTTTCAAGCAATTCTAAGGAGTATTTGTTGCAGTTGTTACATTTTATCAATTGCTGTTGTAAACTTATTAACTGCTGCAAATTTATATCAGCTAGCACTTATTGTCATTGTCCATTGTCTCTTGAGGTGTTCTTATCATATTTGTACCTGGAATTATTGTATATGCATGCTATATTGTCTTGTTCTGGGCAGGTACATCAAACACTTCATTAAACCTTATCTTTGGGACACGGATTTAGTGACTTTGGTAACCAGTGAGAGGGGGGATTATATTTCGAACATAACCCTAATTTTCCAGCCCTTTAGGTTACCGGGGACTCCTCCCCTGGGGTAGACCTTACCTATCCCTAAAAAGCGGGGATTTCTTATTAAGGTGACAGTGATAGGATATCCTGTTTATTACGCCAATCTCTCTTACTTACCTTGGGCTTTGGGCAAGTACATATTGTGGAATAACAGTTTGGATTTACAATGATGGACAATATATATCTCTTTTAATTAAATTTTGCATATTTTATGTATTTTTTAGTAGATCGATTCCTCAACCCGGTTCTCTAACCAGTTCTGATTCAGTCTCAATCTCACACTCGGTTGGTTCCAATTCTGATAACCTTGTCCCAAGTACCTGCATTTAGTATTTCACATTATTCCAATATATGTTGCAGGGCTTACTACCCAAGGGCCTAATCCTGGACACAAAAGGGGTGCATGTCATCCCAAGAATGTGCTACGGCGGCTATTTTTATATTAATGGTGGAAGTATAGTTAGCTGAAAGTATAATGAGTTAGACCACAAATTATATGGTTGACTGCTAGGGGCTAGGTCCTTAGCCTTTTCTTAACTAGCTGTTTCCACTAGTTTGCGGTGCCTATTTGTGCAGGATAGCTTTTCCAACTATAAGTGTTATTGCAATGCCCTATGTGTAGTTGGGAAGGTGCCATGCCTTTTTGTAGATGCACCAATAACACAAGTATATGTGATCTACTTCATATAAGTGTTTGATGTGTTTGTTCCACTTTGAATGTTTTTAGGATGGCCGATGATGATCTTGATGTTGTGACTAATATAGATGTGGATTTTGTAATAGTTGCATGGCTAAAATGCTTCTGGTATTCTTATGCTATTATGAAGCCTAATTGACACCTAGGATATTAAGAAATAAGTTGTTTCAGTAAATTGCTAAATTATATAATTAGAAATTGAGATGTTCAGACACTAAAATTAGTATACAATTTGCCACAGAATGTCGAATGGAATTTAGTAATTGGTATTTGGAATTTTTGCATGTTATTGATGTAATTATGAACGTACGTAAAAAATGGATCCAATCTATTACATCTTTCAATATTGCATGTTAGATGAATTTCAGACAAGTATAGATATGCAGTGGGTTTCTAACCCTTTTGCATTTGTGTCCAACGATTGTCATGATACAGTTAAACTGAAATTTTTGGATTTTAAATGCTACAGCTGAAAGCTCTTGAAGCAGAAGGTATGGTAAAAGAATTGCTACAGTATTTACATGTTGCAGAAGATCACTTCAACAGTAGAGATGCTCCAAGTGCTCCATTGCTTGAAACAAACATGTACAACAGTGTTCTTCATGCACTAGTTGAGGCAAAAGAAGTATGCTTTCTATTTTCAACAATTTGAACTGTGAAATATAGTTGCAATTTTAGCTTAGGAAGTTATTGCCTGTAGAGAAGCTGACTTGAGAATTCTGTGTCGTTTCTTTGACTAGTGGGATGTGGCCGTTGATGTTTTTGAGAACATGAAAGCATTTGGTTTCAAACCTGATGCAGCAACATACCATATTATGATGGATTGCAGCAGCCTTACAGGAGATTTACAGTCTGCCCGTGCATTGATGGCTACAATGTTGCAGGTTGGATTCACATTTCATGCTTGTACTTACTCAATCCTCATGAAGGTAATCCCTAAAAATGAACGTTATTAGTTTTTTTTTTTTTTTTCAAATAACATTTTTACTACAAAAAGTGATCTACATTGACAAATTGTTATAGGCTAGATCTGTCAGGTGTTTTGGGATAAATGTTTGAAGTAGAGTAAGCCAAGTTTAACATTTTCCAATGTTATTACCTAAGAAAGATGGAACATGGAAGTCTAACATGAAAGACATAATAACATCAAAATGCTAATGTTAACCTTTTGTCAAGGTTTTGAATTTTCTTTATTAATAGACGAAATGTATAAGGTGACCTAATCAGGACATTAAAGAAATGTTTTAAAACTTTATTGCACAACTATCAAATGTGAGTGATCATTATCTTCATGCCACTGAATTTAACCTTTTAACAAGGTTTTGGGTTTTCTCAATTAGATGAATTGTGTTATTTGGCGTGATTGGGGCATTATAAATATGTTATAAGTTATAACACTTTTTTGCACGCCCAATCACATGAATAAGTTATAACACTTTTTTGCACGCCCAATCACATGAATGATCATTATCTCCATGCCATTGAAGTTAACCTTTCAACATGGTTTTGAGTGATCATTATTAGGTGACCTGATTGAGACATTAAATAGATGTTTTCAAACCTTTTTTCATGCCTGTCACATGCAAGTGAGCATTATCTTGACCAGTGTTACCGACATCGTGATATTATCTCCAACATCGCGATATTATCGTATTTTGGTGGGCCGACGATATTTTCTGATATTTTCTCGATGTTTTTCGATATGTTTGTTTTGCCGACATTTTCCAATATTTCTCTCAATGTTTCCAATATTTTTTTTTCGGACCGTCTTCGATATTTTCAACGACAGGATGTTGGTAACACTGACCTTGACACCGTGGTTTTGAGCTTTATGGATCAGCTAGGCAAGGATGCCACCTAGCACTTGCTCTTTATTACATCCCAAATTGTACTTGATGATAAAATCCCTAATCCACAAGGCACAACCCAAGAGGGAACTACTAGGACGGTCACCATTGTCATCTAAGCAACCTATCCTCTTCATTTTAAGCCGGCTCTCCTCCAGCTCAAGGGGGGTATTCCTAGTAGGATTACTAAACCTAAGCAATAAGGCACAAGGTGAAGTGAGAGTAGCTTTAGTATAACATTTTTTTTGGTGTTTTTAGAATATAAAAGATGTGATGGAAGAAAGTAAAGATCAGTGCCAAATCCAACAAGGGCAATGGAGTTAAGGTGAATTAACGGGATTTATGGGGTCGAGAAGAAAACTCCTCTTCAAAATTGGTCTATTTGATCTAAGGATTAGGATAAAGAGACTAGAGCCTAAGGGGAAGAATAATATCTTATCTAATCAAGATTAACAATGAAGATTGTTATCACAAAATCTAGCACTTGTGCAAAGGCTTCAGAAGATGCTTGACTAGTGTAACATATGGAAGTAATTGCCACTGTCGCCTAAGCAAGTACTTCCCTTGTTTTAGTGAAGGATGGAGATCCAAAGGAGGTTTCCCTAGCAACCTGTTAGTACACTTTTTCACCCTCCAATTAGGTCTGATATAACATAAATCAGCGATGAAAAAGATGCTAATTCAAGGAGAGAATGCCCTAAGTTTGACCGACAAATCTCCTCTCCATTTGGGCTGGTGCATGCCAACCTCAGGAGGGTGTCCCTAAGTGCCTTGCTGCTGGTTTTAAGTCTGATTTTCTGCAATAAAACACATCAAACAGCGGTGAAAAGTGTCTTGGATAGAGAGTAAAACCGCCCAAGACATTAGGAAAATAAAGGTAAATTTCGCTTGGTAGAATCCCTGTAGTGTTAGCGTTAGAGAAATGAATAGAAAAGAGAGAAAAAGCACAATTAAAAGTCGAATTTAACCACAATAAGAGGCTGAAAATTTCGAATCAGTGCACGAATTTAAACACAATACTGCCAAGAACTGAAAGCTTTGTACAAGCACAGCAATTCTTTATTAATGTCTTGCCAAAGGGCTGATTGCACCACAGAAAACAAGCCCAAGCATAAAATATTATTTACACTATACAGAAATTAAACTTTAAGTGAAAGAATGCAAGCCCAAAAGACTCTCTTGGGTTTCTTACAATGTCTAGAAGATAGAGAGAAAGAAGAGGTTTTTTGGCACCACCACTTAGAATGCTTCCTTGAATGTTTAGGGGGCCAAGTGTGCTGAAATCCTCTTCCAAAACCTGCAATAACTTGTAAAAACAGCAAACTATTCTTGCTGAAAATTGCTTAAAGATGACTTAAAATAATCGATTTATTGAAAATATGATATTTAGAAAATTTAAAATAAAAATTTTGAACATGAAAATAGATATTAGATTACAGATTTTTGATTAAAAAGAGCTAAAAATTGAGAAATAATGGCTGAAAATAGAACAGAAAATTTAAAGAAGCTTTATGTGGCTGAAAAAGATAGATTTTCAGATCTTAAATATCTTCTCTAAGCCTATGGTAAACGTCAGATTTTTGCAAGCCCTTGCTACAAGACACACAAAAATGTGAGAATGTTTTATACATTTGCAAAATACTTTCCAAATAAAATAGGAACAACCCACAAAAACTAGTGATAATACTACCACTAATTTATCCCAAGCAAAATACAAGAAGGTGAGAATGTTCTATAAATTTGCAAAATACTTTCCAAATAAAATAGGAACAACCCACAAACACTAGTGATAATACTACCACTAATCTATCCCAAGCAAAATACTTTGCTTGGGTCTCCAAGTGTCAAAATGTAAAATAAGGAAATGCAATAGAAAATGGCAACAATATCTCCTCATAGATCTACAACACAATGACTCTTAAAATACTCTAAGAAACACAAGATATCCTCCAAAGCTTCTATTATTTCATTACCAAAGAAGAACTTGCCAAATTGCACCAAGACCACGAGAGAGAAGGGAGAGAATGGGGAAGAGATGGGAGAGCTTTGGGCATAGTAGAGTTGCCCTGAGAAAAGATCCAGAAATGAGGAGGGACATGCATTCTTTTATACTTGGGAGAGAGGAAAGACCCCTCTTGGATGAGCTCCAAGTGTCACACATCCAAAATAGATGGACAAAGTCAAGGAAGAGACACTTTTAGGGTTTTGGTAGTGAGTTAGGGTTTGAGGGGTGACATATGAAGGGGGAAAACACCTTTTGACTTGTCAAACATGAGGTTAGACTATAGGAAGGGAGAAATTAGGGTTTAGGTGGTTTTTTCACTTAACCTTTTTATTTCCCATGTGCCAATTAGCAAGGGGGGCGCACTTAACTCAAGTATTGTTATTTCCCATGTGCCAATGAGTTAAGGTGAATTCAAGTCAAGTATTGTTATGCTAGGATCTAGGTGGGAAGTATAAGGGCATACACCCCCACTATAGCCTTCATCATTTTGTTTGCTTCATCTCATTGATTAAGGGTTTGCTAAGAAAAGTATAAGGGCATACACCCTCTTAGCTTAAACCCTAGCTTAGAGAAAGTTTCCTTGGGGAGTAAAAGGGCTTACACCCCCAAGGAGGTAGCTTCTCTACGCTCCTTGTGACTCCATTAACCCAATAGTAAAGGCACTAGTCATTGATTTGTTTCATTGGAGAAATAAAATATTGCATTGGGAAACGCAATTTTCGGTCATTTTTACTTCTTGCAAAGTGGGTTGTTTTCCTTGTGCCTTGGGCACCTCACAGCCACTAGGGTGTCCCCATCTAGGGGCTACTTATTGTTGCTGTTACAAAATTGCATCCTCAGCCATTAGGGCTGCAGAAACCCTAACTTACTTGTTTTAATAACTCTCTTATCAACCATTGGTTTTTGCCCAAAGTTTGCACACTTACTCACCTTGGTCCAACACCCTTTTTGGAAAAATTTGAGGAGATTTCAATGGCTGATTTTCTTGCTCTAATACATTGAATGTTAAAGCCATAAGGCTRATATAATTTGCTGCAGACAAGTGTTTACAATAGCTTTATCTTTTATGCTAAGAGTATTGGTTTTTCATCTTGAGTTTAGCTAGTCATTTACTAGTTTTTCTCTTGCATTTTCTACTTGATCTTTAGCATTTATTGAGCAGCTTATAGTACCTTTTTCTTGCTGATATATATTGTTATCTATTGCTGCAAATTAGGGACAACAAGCTTAACTTGCTGATCAAACTAACATATATTATTGCAAAGTGTCTTTTCTTGTGTCTCAGGCAGGTACAATCATCCAGAGAAGTGTTATACCTGTGGGGCAACAATTTCTTGACTTGCAAGGCATCTCTTTCCACCTTTCACTTCACCTAGAATTGACCTATAGGGGCTTCATTTCCATCCATCATCTCCATCTCAATCCCCCTAGGGTCACCGGAATCGCCTCCCTRGAGTGACCTAAWCACCCTTGAAGTGCGGGACCTACATCGAGGTGACATTGGGTGTAGGATTCCCAAATTGTAGCACTTGATTCGTGGTTGGGTCGAGCTTTTCCCAACCTACAACTTGCACTATAACATGACCACCACATGTCACACCCATAAAATGCCAAATGTCACCTTTGCAAGGATGCCATGTGTCACATTGCATGACATGTTGTTAAAAGTAGAAAGTGCTTGCATGTTGATAAAATTATGCTCATTGGACTCGGTTTTTTGCAAGGAATCCGAATATGTACTCAGATTCGACATGCAAGCCTTCGAATTGGAGTTGTTGTATAAAGTAACATGCATGTAATCTGAAAGAAGATCACTGGAATCCTGAGCTCGTAAGGACTCCAAATATATATTCAATATTGCCATGCGAACCTCTGAATCCTGCCTCTTGAAACGTAGGAGAATTGCTAAAAATAACAAACTGTCTCCAATCCGATGGAAATCTATGCAACATCTGTCTCTAAATAAGGAATACATCACTAAACCAATCTATACCTGAACTTAATGTGAACCAACTCTGGCTCAAGCAAAGCTGTCTTTGGAATCAAACTTTGAATACCAACAAGATAGAATATGTTGGCCCTTAACCCTCGAGATTTGCAAGTGAGAAAATCCAAGGGTTAATAGGGTCTTCGTTTCTTCCATGATGGTCTTCATGAGGGTGCACTAAGCTTTGAGTTACCACCTCAGCACTATTTTTTTACCACCCCTTCTTTCTTTGTCTTTTTCTTTATGTTTCCTTTCTTTCTTTCTTTATTTCTTAGTCCTTTTCTTTGGATATGCATTGTTAAGCATAGGACTAGGGGTAAGGGATTTTAATGAGATGGCATAGCTCAAGCATTATTTTTGGCTTTTAACTTTTTTTATAGCTGCAACTGCCTCAAGCACTTTCACTATTTTGACTTTGAGGCTCTTACAGATGGGTATGCATTGTTTTGCTTAGGACCTAAATGAATGACTTATAACAAGTTAACCATGAGTGGGGAAATATGATGGATGGTATGGAGGTGAATGGAAAAAATGGAAAGTGTTAAGTATGCTTGGGATATGGAATACACTACTTTCTACCTAGTTCTCTAGTGCTACAACCTAACTCAAAAGGTGACAACACTTATTTGGAAGAAAATTATGACCCACCATGGTATCCCCTAACAAAAAACTAAATATTTAGAGTGTTATGATGCATTATTTAGATTACATCAACGTCCACCACGTTCACAACCTGCATAAGAAACATTAACACCATGTCTACACAAGAAACCCATACATGAAACCATAGTATAACAATTTGAAGTGAACAAACTAAACCAAGAGAACCTAGCACCATGTGTGTGAAAGTATTGTGTATTATTTATAAGTGCATATATCATCTGAGGTGTATTAGATAGGAGCTAGTGTACCATGGATGAGGCATATGAAGGCAACCAAGCAAAGACCATTAAGAGATGAGATCATCATATAGTTGAAGGAGAACTAGAAAGAATAAGTTTGAGTCTGAATGAGATGAGTAAGAGTGCTCATGTGAATTGGAACACCACATCGCTAGAAGGGTGTCTCTAGTACTAGTTGCCCATGGAATCTCCTCACATCATATGAGGGGGAAACAGGTCCATAGCCCTCTCTTGAAGGGATCTCTCACTTGAGTTGTGTATAGATACACAACTGAAGATCTCATTTGTATTATCTGATCTTGTGATCTTCTTGATCCGAAATACAACACTCAATTTTGGCATTCTATCTTGTGATTGGTATCTTTCTCTTAGGCACACTTGTGTATTTTTGTTTTTCAACACTTGTGCTTGGGTTTTGCACCCTCTCTAGTACACTAGACCTATCTCTCTTTTGTACACTTGTGAGGAGACTATTTCGGAATTTGGGCGAGATTTTGTTCCGTTGATTCTTTTATTGACCTTATAAATCTCAACAAAATCTCTCAAAATGGGAAACTAATTCCTCTAAGAAGTTCATGATTTACCTAGAAAGAACAAAGGGGTTTCGATTGGAGTGATAGAATTTTTAATTAAATTGGAAAGGCAACTTATGACACTTGCTATGTAACAAAATTGTAGATTTTAACCTTGTACAATAAATTACTGCAAACATATTCTTAATAAAAATAGAAAAGATACTATGGCGCACACACACACACACACATTACACAAAGATTTTACCCTGGAAACCCAAACCGAGAAAACCATCAACCTGTTTAGAGTCGCACCTCTGATCTTCTATTCATCATATATCTTCATTGTTTACAATACTATATATATATAAGATCCCGCGGCATTCGAAACCCCTAATCCATTGACTCGTATTAGTCAACAACCCTAATTCCTTAACCAAAATTAGAAAACCATCGACGAATGCCATTTGTCGGAAAACTATTAAAAACGAACACAAAAAACGCCAAAAACAAATTCCGGGGGTGCTACCCCCGAACCTTTGCCCCCTCTATGATCCCCCTATTGATAATTGCAGCTATGTGAGACATTCTCCAGCTAACAAACCTGTGAGATGTGGATCATTGCAGCTATGTGAGTCTTTCTCCAGCTTACAAACCTGAGAGAAAGCCCCTAAGAAGGGTACATGGTTCCTACCTGAAACAGAGCTGGAACGTAGAGATGACCTCCTCCATTCAGAGAGTTGAGAAGAACTCTAGATGATTATCCAGTGGGAAAGGCGATCTGTTGAGTTAGACGTGCCTATGGCTAAGCACAAGGTGAACGTGTGAAATCCCAAAGTGTTGGGTGCATCGTCATGAGAATAGAAATAAAGATGATGTATTAGCCTCCTCTGAGGAACAGAGTTGACGAGAAACTCCAGATGACTCTCCTGTGTGAGGTAGTGGGAAAGAAGATTTGTTGAGTGGATGTGCCTGTGGACGAGCACAGGTGAACGTGTGAAGAAGTGGTTCTTTTGTGTAATGCAATGAGGCAAAGATATGGACATCCCTATGGATGTGCCCCTAGTGGATGAGCACTAGTGGGTGTACAAGATCCCTTGCTATATTGTTCAAGAGTCAGACCTGCCTGTAACCCTAATTGTAATATAAAGGGTACAGGTCGGCCCTACCTTAATGTGACTGGTAATTAATGTAAAAGATAAATTAATATGGTTAATATTAATTATATTATAAGCTAGTGAGGTCATCCCTATTGTGCCAATAGACACTTTGATAGGTTCAGGTTAGTATAAGTAAAGGTAAATTCCCCATTGAGGAAACATATCTTTCATGTGAGTTTGGAAATTTCAGCAAGTACACTTCCTTGGGAAAAGTGTGCACCTCTCTTGGGTGCTAGTCTTCTAGGGTTTGAGCACCCTCTTGTGTGCTAGGGTTTATCTTGGTGGTGAAGGTCTTTCTCTTGAAGAATATAGCAAAGGATTTGGTTGGGTTTTCTTCCCTTGTTGAGAAGGGTTTCCCAGGATACTTCTTGTGTTCTTGTGCATGGTGCTTCTTGTTGTGATCTTGGTTGCTGCAACATTTATGGTTATGGATAAATGATAAAAATGGAATGATCTTCATGCTTAACCTTGTCTATTGAAAAATCAACACCCCCCGCATGCCCAACGCAACATGGACACTAGGTTTGGTCATGCAAAGAATATAACACATACCCAACATTCTCCCACTTGTTGTTTTTGCATACAAAGGGTTACACGGTTACATAGTCAACAATCCAAGGAAACAATGCCCATACATCCTCTACACCAAGAGAACTTCTCAGTGATGACAACTTTTGTTAATGATTCTTCAACATTCTTCAAAGCGTCCACCTTCTTTTCTTCAACCATGTCTTTCACAAAGTGATACTAAACATCAATATGCTTTGTTTTTGAATGATAAGTTGGGTTCACTAGAAAGATTACACTCTGACTGTCACAATCTATCCTTATAGCTTGTTGTACCAACCCAATACTTGAACTCAATCTCTATAACCATACTGCTTCCTTGCTTGCATGAGTGGTTTCCATGTATTCAACTTTTGTAGTTGAGAGTGCCACTACAGACTATCTTTTGCTCATCCAACTGATTGCTCCTTCAAATAGGTTAAACACATACCCACTTGTATATCTTCTACGATCTAGATCTCCAACCCAGTCTGCATCAACAAACCCATGTATGTCCAACACTCTGTCCAATCCCGGTCTTCCTTGGTAGCACAATCCATAACTAATAGTGCCACACAAATCCCTGAAAACCCTTTTTATTGTTATCCAATGCTCCTTCCCTGGTTTGGACATATCCCTGCTCAAAACTCCCACTACATGTGCAATGTCCTGTCTAGTACATACCATTGCATACATCAAGCTGCCAACTGCACTAGCATATGGAACACAATAGCTGTCCTCTTCCTCTTATTATGTCTTAGGACACTGATTTGCAAATAACTTTACACCTATAGGAATAGGAACCCTGACCGATTTACATTCCTGCAATATTGTCTTGACATATTTCCTTTGATTTAACCAGAGTTTCTTGTTTGCTCAATCTCTTTTAATTTCCATGCCCAAAATAAAATTTGCAGCGCCAAGATCCTTCATGTCAAATTTAGAGAACTACTGATTTTTCACATACTGGATAATCTCGTTGTCATTTCCTATCGGCAACATATCATCCACATACAAGAGCAAATAAATAAGATGATCATCGATTAATTTGAAATACATAGTGATCCACGTTGCTCCTTGTGAAGCCAAGTCCCAACATATAAGTATCAAATTTTTGATACCACATCCTTGGTGATTGTTTTAACCGATACAAGGACTTTTTCAGCTTGCATACCAACGCTTTCTTTCTCTTCACAACAAAGCCTTTTGGCTACTTCATGTAGATTTCTTCTTCCAAATCCCCATGTAGGAATGTTGTCTTCACATCTATCCGTTCTACTTCAAAATCAAAAGCATCAACAACAGATAAAAGAAATCTAATTGAAGTTATCTTGGCAATAGGAGAAAAAATCTCACCAAAGTCAATTCCCTCTACCTGGGAATAACCTTTTTCTACTAACCAAGCTTTGTATTTCTCCACTTTTCCTTCTGCATTCAACTTCTTCTTAAACACCCATTTGTTGCCAATGAACTTTCTTCCAGTTGGAAGCTCCACTAGATCCCAAGCATCATTCTTGTCCAAGGTTGCCATTTTTTCCACCATGGCCTTTTTGCAGAGTTTTCCATCCTCTGAATCCATTGCCTCCCTAACAGTTCTAGGACCATCATCATTAATAGACAAAGCAAAATTTGAACAGAAATCAGGTGGAGTATACCTTTCCGGTTGCCTTCTTTCTCGAACCGATCTCCTCAATACTAGAGTATGAGGCTCTTGTTCTTCTGATTCTTGTTCTTTTGTAGAGTCTGATTCATTATCCTTCAATTCAAACTATATTTTCTCTGGTTCTTCCTTTAGTAGGACTTCCTATTTGACAACATCTTTGATTTCTATAAATACCACATCTCGG